>APFE031017232.1:288213-306497 GCA_000404065.3 Pinus taeda
GGCTGCGAGGAGTTTTGTATTCATTATATTGTAGACCAATCATAAACAGATGGTTGCGCCCATACTGTGTCTATACGAATCTATGATTATGATGTATTATGAAATCATTCTTGTACCAGAATAGTTAGTCCAATAGTTAAAGTTTTGATCTGAGTATGGGAATGCCTACCTCAGTGATGATGTAATCTTATAACATTTATTTTGTGTTGAAAATTTCAGGTTCTGACCGGGCTCTCCACAAGTGATCCTTGAAATGATAAAGTACTTCACCCTTCCTATATGACTTAACACCCATATCTATTACAGGCTTCGTACTTTAGGGGGCAATCTGTTACACTGAAATTTGTCACCATGGCTATCTGCAGTTCATATGGCTCCATCAATAGTCATATTGTCCTCCTTGTCAAGCCTCATACCTCTGCTCTTCATGTCAAGCTTCAAAAAGAGAGAAAGTCACTAAAAACATGTTTATCTCTGGGTACGCAGGTTCTCTCTACCTTGCCTGCGTGTACGCATCCCAAACACATTGTATCTGCGTACTTGTACGCTCTGTAAGCCAAAGGATGGGTGCGTACCCCTGTAAAGGTCAAAAGGCGCGAGTTTCATCTTTAAAAAGTTACTTGTGGTCACTTTTAGAGCCTTCTAGAAGAGTGTTTGACGTGTATTGAGCGCCTCCAGATGGTTCATGCATCCCTATGATAGAGGAACTTATCCCATCAAGAGAGGAGCTACCCCATCCAAAAGAGGGAGTATCCCATTGATGTTGGAACTGAATAACTTCCTCTAGAACACTATAAATACAGGCATTGGGCCAGAGGAGGGGAGGTTGAAAGCTGAACATTCCAAAGGGTAGATGCTGCTAGAATTAGGACTTCCATTGTTAACTTGTGAGGAGAGATTACCATCCTTTCTTGTTGCCATATTGGAAGTGGGTGAGCTTGTCAAAGTAGAGGAAATCTCTTGTTGGACCCTGGGAGGAGCTTGCAAAACACCAAGGCTCAGGTTGTAATGGTTCCTTTTTTGTTTCCTTAATACAAATAAGTCCATTCTTCTCAATGATTTGTTGTTAATGAATTATTTCATGTACTCCTTGGTCTGTATGATGAATATGCTTTGTTTTATGAAATATTCAGGTGTTATGTAATCGTTTGACTGTTAGTGTATGCAGGTCTTAAAGTGAAGGAGGAGCTCATCTGGATCAGCAAGGCTGGACTGCTACAACAAGCGTTGGATTTGAGGTAGGATCGAACAACACTTGATTTCTCATAGAATAATGTATGTTTAGAGAAGGATTGCTCTTGTTTGTTTTGTTTGTCACTAGAGAGTCTTAGACTCCTAGGGAGGTTAGGTTTGTCCGCAAAAATAACTCTTTCCGCATGACAGATCACCAGATAATGCAATATAATAAAGTAAAATACTTGATCTACTTCTACAAACAAACTTGTAGAAGCTTAATCGATTTTGAGCAACATCAAATAGAACACATATAACATAGAATGATAAATCAATCAAACATGAACACAGAATAATACTTTGGGGAAAGCCTCAGCTAAAAACACTGATCTCTATATTATCATACAAGTGGAAATATGTTTGGATTACACAAAGCTTTAGCTGACAAGCTATCCAACTCTCAATAGAATCCCCCAATGATGCTCATAGACTGAATAGACACAACATATTCCTTCCTCCAATCCTCCAAGCCTCATATTTCCTTGCGTAGTTTCTCCTGGGGTTCAATGCTACCACCTGTCTGAATTCCCACATCACACACTCATCAAAACTCATAATTGTGCAATATCCATGGAATGGATTCCTTTTGCATGCAAGAGATATCCTCAATGGAATATTCTTGCAACTGATAGTACATTGTCCCATCATCTGCTCTCAACCGGGTCTCTGACTGAACTGACATGCATGAGTTATTTATGAGAGAATATTCAGTTATCTGAAGTGCAATAGTTACATGCATGCACGCGTTAACTAACTGAACTCACAATCAGTTCCACAATCTCTTGGAACTAATCTAATTGGACTTAACTCAGTTAATTGAGCTAACTAATTACAACTCAAAGTACAACTCATCTTGATGACTTTAATCAAGAGATAACTTCCTCAATCAAAGGGAAAATTGTTGCATGTCTTCACATAGACTTCATGTTTGATTTTCTCAAACTAATTAACTCAAGATGAATTAATAAATTATTTCACAAACAACAACTAAGATCAAATTAGAATTTTAATTCTCAATTTTAGTTCAGGGGCTAATTAAAATTGGAATGTATCTCGAAATGCTATTTATAGCAATGCTATTTTTATCACTTCTATATTTAGCATTTCTTGCTACTATTTTGAACATCACATTTAGGATTTTAAATTCCACATTCATTCTCAATTCTCCACCCTTGTTTGGTAATAGTAATGTAGGTATAACACTATGGCATCTATATTTCTCTTATAATAGCCCTATCTAGAAACTCTTAAGCTTGTTTGTTAACCTCTTCACTTTCTATTGTGGTAATTCTATATGCAACCTTGTCAAGAAATATCATTCGAAGTATGAATTTAATTTGACTTGAAATGTTTCTAGTTATAGGTATTCCTATTGGAATATCATCTATGATAATTTCCTTGTATTTATTCAACAATTCTTCAACTTATATTGGCTCTTTCTTCTCTTCTTCTCAAACCATCTTTGGAAAAATTACAATGTAGCACTTTAAACTCTTCATTTATTGAAAAAATATGTTGACTAAATAAACCATGATCATGTTGATCTTCCTATCTCCAACACACACTTCAGCCATTACTTGTAATGTGAAATGTTTTCCCTCTTTCTGACATTGGTAAGTATTTCATATCCCATCAATAAAACCTCTCTTATCATACAAGCAAGGTATACCAATGAATAGATGAAAAGCATCCATCAAATACATAACACAACACTTTGTCTTTTTACTATCTTCCTTGAAATTGAGGAAGCATTGTTGAGAAACATAACCTAATGTCCTCTTTGTGGCCATGAAATTGTATATACACTAGGTTGGGGTGTACGTTTCAACTTTAAATTCTCTCACTTTTATACTATACTAGGGTTCTAGTGATTTCTTAATCAATAATCAGATTACAAGGCTTACCTCATTTCTTTGATTTTGTCTTGAATATGTTCATTATCTACTTTAATTCCTAAAAAAAATCTTCTCTAGCTTGAGTAAAAGTCTTTTGAAGATGTAATTTTCTCCTTGCTTATGGTGAATCTTTGCAATTATATCCCTAGCAATAGAAGACTCCTTTACTCGAGCCATAAGTTTCCTTGCTTCATTCCTTTTTCCATCATTTTGATTCTCATGACATTCTATCATCTTGCATCTTTGTTTACCACACATATATCATGTATGCAAAAAGCTAAATCGTATTCTTCTACCAAAATACCTCTACATATGTTATTATCTCTTCTATTGTTCTTACTATTATTGCTCACTTCTTCTTCATTTCCTTCATTTGTTTGATTTGTTTGAAATCTTGACATAAATATGATTTGACCACCTCTTCCTTAGAACTTTGCTATCTTCTGCTCAACTTTTCTTCAATTTTAACTGAAATTTCTCATTCTTAATCTATAATACAAAATTTTTTATTGTTCATTTGATATTGAATTTAGATACATAGGAAGTTAACATACCTTGCAACGTTTTGAAATTCTAGTTCATTGATAAATGATCTGACTATCAATCTGAAAAAATCTTTCGAGTATTCTGAAATTGATGTATCCCTTGACCTCATGAGTTTCCAACACTGCAACTGAGAGTCGTCGCCACTGTAACAGGAATTTTCCGCCATTTTAATAGGGAGTTTCTACCACGGTAATAGTGAGTTTGCGCAACATAGTTTCAACAAAATATAACTTGTTTTCCTACAATTGTTTTGTTGTTTTACAAATGGTGGAAAAATGGACTTTGTTCATTCAAGTTTTGGTGTCATCCTAACCTTGGACGAGAGAGAATCAAATGTGTGATTCACAATGGAGCACTAAGTCAATTATTTCAGAACATTAGAGAAGTTCCAAGTAGAATAACAAATAATGAGTCCTGCTATATTTCCCTAGTTGATGGGCTAACATTAGCTAGAAATTATGCAAATGATATTGTTGTTTACACCAATTCAAAATTGACATGCAATCAAATAATTGGCATTTATCAAGTCTAAAGCTAAAATCTGAAACCTCTTCATAGAGAATAAAAAACATTGCTTCTCAATTTCATTGTTTTACCATAGCCAACTAGTCAGATATTCATAGGGTCGTTGATGATCTACTATCTAAAGTAGCATCCAATGTAGGTGGAGGTCCAAGATATGTACAAGAATCATTGTATTCTCTAGAAAAGGTCATACACAAACACTGATATAGGTGCCCTAATAGTGAATGCATTCTTATAATGGTTGTTATTGGGTTTCTTATGGTGTTATTCTTTCATTTCAGAACTAGCCCTACAGGGACATATTCTAGCTGCCAATAACAGCATAATTAATAATTATGTCTAGCCTTTTTTATGTAGTTGGCATTTTTTTTTGTTTTCTCACATTGATAGGAGATCTTTTTTTTATATATGAGCTCACTTTTTTTTTTTGGTACCATTTTTATATCTAAACATAATGTGTGTGTAAGGAATGTAATTTTTAGTCAAATTTATTAGTGGAATTACCTTGTGATTGCATTTCAGTTTCTACCACACGGATGTATCTTACAAGTCAATTGATTAATAAACGACATGCCATACTAACATAATGATACTACATCACTTTCACATGACAGTATAAAGAAATTACACAAGTTAGATGATAACATAGATATGACTTATTTTTATTTCTCCTAATGAACTTTCGTTGTTGTATTATTATAAGAAGACTACTAAAACTCTCCATTCATGGCTACCTTTTCTACCATCACTATACTCGGTTAGCTATGGAAAATATAACACTACAATAATCAACAAATAAAAACATAGAAGTTGTGTCTACTGTCTAGGAGTTATCCCAATAGTGGGAACTAGTGTCAGCAGTGGTGAGCCATGGGCACTTGAACACATGTGTGCCTCCAATATCTCTCAACATATATACTCCCCAGTCATACAGTCAATGCAAGTTTAATATCTGATATGGAAACATACCCACTAAAGGCCATATTAAAAATGCCTCTGAGTTTCTATGTGACCATATATTTAGATCCATCAAAAACCTTAATATCACACCCATCTTCATCCATGTCAAATATTACATAACACCCAATATCAAATCCCACACCCTTAATACCTTCTCCTCCATCACCAAAGACCTAAATAATTCACTATAATATTTCATCTTGATTTCTGGTCTAAACGCCTAAATACCTAAGATTGCCATATATTACTAGTTGTTTATGATCTCTGGTTAGAATGCCTAAATACCCCAATGTTCCGAAAAATACAAGATATATTGGGAAAAACAATTAAATACCACTTACGCAATTGACCAAACCTTTGGAAGTAAATTTAAATGAAAACATGGTACAAATTTATGTTTTCCACAAGCTTAGAAAATATCATTTCTCTCCAGAATGCTGCCAACATATATTATAATTGACAAGGAGAAGAAGCCAACTAACACAAACTAAAGATTCAAGCTAATTGAAACCTGACAACTATTGAGTGGGTATTTCTTCATTCAGTTTTATAAAAAAAAAGTGTATACAACATTTATTGATCACTTCCTAAATTATTCCTATTTTCCAATGGACACAACATTTAGTAATCAAGACAACCAAATGCTCTAATAACTGATTCTTCAACTATTTTATCTAGATTATGTAGTAAATTAATGCTATGCATGGGGAATTTAATGTAGTTCATGTATAACATATGGGAAATTCCTTCATTCTATAACTAATAGTGGTCTCCCAACACCAACTCACTCAAATTCCTTAATTTCCTAGCATATGCCATGAACATTTTTCTCAACAGAAGATCGGGAAAGAAGAACAGGTGTGGATTACTCAAACACCATTGCTAATTGAAATTTTAAAACTAATTTGTTGTGTTGGTGAGTGGGTTTCTTACATCTCTTCAACAATCAATACGCTTCAATCAGGTGAGAGGGTGGTTAATCTCTAACACCATTCTTTTAAAATGATTAGTAATAATAATAATTGTACTTAAGATTATGCTCAAGTGTCAAAAAAATTATTTCATGACCAAATAAATGAAGTTATTTCTTCAGGTACATATTTTAAAAGGAGAAAATAAATTTCCTTATTCTCTTCTCCTATATATTCATGGGCTAAGGTTTTTATATGTAGCTTTTTATAAATAAAATTTAGGTTGTTGTTGATGGTTTTTGACCTGCCAACATGTCAAGGGATATCCTTGGTAAGAAGTCCCAACTAGAACTCAAACCATTTGGAGTAGGAGTCCCAGTAGTGTGTAGTAAAGTAGTGCCTTGGCCGTAGTAGCGTACATAGGTAAGTATGATAACTTTGTCAGAAACAAGCGTGTGACCTTGCACTGAGTCAAGTGAGATGCATGGGGGTTCTAACAAACAGAGGGGAAAAGAAGGTGTGTCCCTTAGAAGCCTGTAGTAGTATGAAACCTAAAAGGAACACAAGAGTGGAATGAAATCATAGGATAGAAGTAGAATAGTCCACAATCCAAAGTGATAGGTTAGTGCAATAACATGTATCTAACAAGATTCATACAATTGCATACAAAATGGTTCATACACAAATGCATCAGTTAAATAACATACATTTCTAAATTAACCATAATAGTCGAACTACAATAACACCATATGCATGAAAACATGTTGGCTCAATTATATTATCAAGTGAAAGTTCCATCCATACATACACCATTGACAACCACTAGCTCCAATAGTGGAACACTACAATCAACACTTCCTGCTCCTTCAAAGAGATGCACTCACTCTATGTTGTGCAAAAGCCAAGGCTCATCACAATACTCTCTAATCCTTCTCTCAGCAAAGCCTAACCAAAACCTTGGCTCCCAAAATCTTGTTCTATGAGTTATGAGGTTCTACTTATAAAAAAGGGTGGGTGACCCTTGACATTCTCCTTTGTGACTCTTCGACTACTCTCATAACTCTTCAACTTCTTTACAAATAAATATTTACATTACATAGTGACTGTTCAGATTCCACTAATGATACTTGGAATTTCACTTACAACTTATTACAAATAATACACATTTTCCACACATACCCATGTGAGACAAAACTAGGTTGGAGACAACCTAATAAGAAAAAACATTATGAATCTGAGGTTTGGGGAAATACCAAATTGGAAACATCCACTTGATGCTTCTCAATCATTTATTGATTCCAAGCTTGGTATTGTGCTATGTTTTCCCCAAACTTCTTAATGATGTCTTGTTGAAATCATACTCTTGCCTGCATGGCATCTAGGTGTATGGTCTTGGAACCTGTGTCCATCTCATCCAGAAGCATGTGCAACATTGTCTAGACCATGACAGGACCACCAGTGTGCTTCTACATGTTTGGTGTGCTCAACTCCAATTCATGCCTGATGGCCTCTCGCCTTAGCTGGTCCATGTACATGTCATCCTTTAACTGGACTTGGTTCTTATATTTAGCATTGATGAGGGAACCTGCATTTATTCACTCTCTTCCTCAGATACTAGTTGTTCTGGCTCATCAACCTGTATTGGCATTGTTTACTTTGTCATTGTGCCTTACCTTTGTCCTTATTCCCGCTTCTGCTTCTCTTCCTGTTCTTTCCTTCTCGGCTCCCATTCCTCCTTTGGTTCTTGTTCTCCTTGCTGCAATCTCAATTCTACTACCTGCAAGCTCTTCTATTTTTTCTTCATATGCTCTACTATTTGTGTCCTCTGCTTCCTTTTGCTTCTGTTATCAAAGAGTCTTATATGAATATTGAACGTGCTTTCACTATGTAGTTGTGTTCTCCCTTTATTATGTCAGAAATTTCCTCTTTCCATGATCTTGTACTAGTTTGCTGCCTTCTACCACTACTGCTGGTCTCACTGCAATGTTTGATTCCTTTTCTATAAATAGTTGGGCATATGCATATATTGGCAAGTAAACTGCTACTTACACAGCGACTTCCCCGACACTGCTTTTAGTGGTCACTCTGGAAGCAAATCTCTTTAGGGACATGGTACAATGATTGCTGGAGAGAAGTGCTTCATGAGTCTCATACATGTGGGACATAATAGACACTCATGGAAAGAAAAAATTATCTCTTAGAAATCCAACTTCACAGCATGATCAAGAAACAACCAGAGCATCTAGTGAGGGGGATTTCATAATTTTGACAGACAGGGGTGACTGGCTGACTGTGGGAACTGTGCACTTCATAGTCTTAGTGGTCAGTGAGGAAGCTTGATGACTAGAACTGCACAATGTGGAGTTTAGTTTGGGGCAGGGCCTGGGAGAGACTCTGCATTGTGCAATCTCAGTGACCAAGTTGGGAGACTAGATCCTAGAACTACGCAGTGTGCAGTTGGAGCTAGCCCAAGACAGGCTCAGGGAAATTCCAGAAGCCAAGGTAGAGGCCTTGAGCTCCCATATTGCACAATGCATGTAGTGAGATGTCAGATCCATGCAAGGGGAGACTAGACCTGTTAATGGGGAGTGTGAAAACAAGAAGATATGAAGGATGATGTGAGGATGAGATCAAATCTGACTAAGTGTAGATGTATGCATGTAAAAAGAGTGCAACAATCAATTAAAGTAAAGGAACATGAAGCATGCGATGGGATTCGCTGCAACAACAAACATTGGTGAAAGACGAGAAAACTCATGCCACACTTGAGAAAGGAAATATATAACTTGAAACAACACTTCTACAAGTTAAAACAAGTTAAAAATCCAACGGTCATTCAACAAAATGAGTGAAACAACACTCTCACAAGCTAAAAAAACAAAAGCGGTAGAAAAAGCATCAAAAGGTGATAAAAGAAAAACTCACCCTGAAAAGTGATGACAATGCTCTGAAGGCTCCCTGATCTCCTAAGGAAGTTAGATCTTGATTATCGAATGTATAAGTGATATCTAGAGGTGTCCATTACATATATTTGAGCAAAATGGAGTTCATGATGTGTATGCTTGATATCAAGGACAACAACAGTGCTTCGGAAAAACTTCTAAAGATGGAAATGTGTCACCTTCGAGAAACTAATAATAGATCCCTACTTCCTAAGGATTCTTTTACCCTTAGCTTCTTGCTTTTCGAGAAAACTGCTATGCATTTCCTGGAAATATTTCGCAGTTCTGGGAAGGACTAGGCAACTCTCTACATCATGCACTGAGGAGTTTCTGAGCACAATAGGTTCTGCACAATTGTTGGGTTGAGTGACTTTGGGCTATCTCTTAGGCTCTATGCAATTTCCTAGTTGAAGGAAAGATTTCAGTTAGCTCTGCACAATTTTGGAGTTGAAGGCTCACTTGTTGCCTCTTATTCTCTGAACAGTTTCCTAGCTGAAGACATGCTTCCAGTTGGGTTTCTGCAATTCAGGAGCCGAATCTCACAATTGGGTTGCACTGAGCACCTGAGAGCAAGGCTGGTTACCCTTAAGGACTATGTAGATCATCAAGGAAATGCTAGAACTGGTTTGCAACCAAGTCACGGGATCAGCTTGTGGTTAAATGACAAATAAAGTAAGCAAACACAAGGTGTAAAGCGAAATATAAAACTCAATGAAAACACAAGAACCTGGGCAGTGTAAGAAATGCTATTGACACTTTAGTAGGCGGCTCCAAAATGAAGTGAAGGCAAAATTTTGGAGACTGGTTGTAGCCACTACAACATTGGTGACACATTGGTAGAACTTTAGCTCTCTGTATGGACCTTGTCTCCTGTAAAGTGAGTCTAACTCTTCCAAAAGTATTGTTCAACTCTTTGATTGCCATGGTTCCTTCACTAGCTTGAGTTAAAGATATAGTCCCTTCCAATCTCTTGATCGGTTAGCACAAATACCAATCCAATTCAATTGAGTTGTTTCAATTGGAGATGAGGGTTATATTGATGCACAAGTAGTATAGACTTTCAGACTTTTAGTTTCATGTCTAGTGTTTCTATGTTGCCAGTAGGCCTAGAAAGTATCCCAGTGGAGTCACTTTAGGAACACAAGCATCGCTCTGCTGCCAGTGAGCCTGGACAATACCCAGGTGGAGTTAATTGCTTCACCTCTTTGCACAAGAATCCTTTCTCTTCTTTCACCTTTATTTTATTGTTTTCATTTATTTTCATTTTCAAAGAACTGCGCATAGGCACTTATTTGTTTCATGAGGTGAAAGATGGATCCCGAGGTTGTCCCTTCAGAGAAGGATGTTTATATGTATCTCTGACATACTTGTTAAGGTTTTCCCCCTCACCTTACCCTACTTAACGAAGTTGACAAGGGTTAACCGAAAATAGAAAATCGATTAGATTAGGTGGTACTATTTAAAAGTGCAAGCATTGTGTTTTCACCAAGACTCACTCTGAAAGGAACGTATTTTCCATCAAGGTATCATCGACTAAAAGAATGTAAGATCTTCACAAAGAGAGGGAATAAATAGATAACCAAATATTGGTAGTTGTCAAAGTTCTCTTTTATTTCACCCTACTTGTCTCAAGAAGCCAAACATGGTTTCATGGGAAGCTAATCCTATGGGTGCATAAAAGAAACAAAAAAGGAAAAGGATTGAAGTAAAATGAAGGAAAAATATGTAAGCGAAAGAAAAACATGAAATTAAACACAAACAGGAAAATAGAAACTACTCCCACTCCTAAGATAAACAGTGCATGGGCCTTCCCATGTGAAGTGATATTTCCAATGCAACCATCGGCGCATTGGTTGGCCCATATAAGAGAAGGCATGATTGACAAGAAATATATTTAGGAAAACCAACAGGCAAGAAATATAAAACAGTAAAAACCAACACGCTCAAAGTTTAAATGTGTCCACATAAAAGAAAAGAGTAAAAGTGCATGACAGACACTCTGTAGACGTACCATGGTTTTACGTCACATTCTATGCTGACAAAAAGCATGTACAATATTATGACCCTGACACATGAGTAAACATGCAGAAAGAAGAAAAAATTTGTTTCACAACATGACTTGCTATGTATGACTCCTCTAATGCATGGGCGATAGGATCATGTAATTTTGGTGGAGGATGTGAGATATGTGGATCAGAGTGATCTTCAATGCAAACATGAGAGTGATGAGGAGCCTAGGGTGATTGAAACAAATTATGATCGAAAGTGGAACTATCCTCAAGGTTGTGAGAACCTGACATAACCATCATCTTGGGCTAAAGTATCTCAACAACTTGAGGGGTTTTCACTTCATCAAGAGATCCAACATTAAATACCAGTGGATTGGAAAGATCAAAAGTAAGTGAATCAGAAATGTGATCGAATGAGTAAGTGAAAACATCATGACAACCATGATCAGAAATTCCAGATGTGCATTAACATCCTCATGACCTAACGAATCATACAAAGCATTGATGAGAAATATTGGTCCTATCCACAATCAAATGATAGACTAACATCTAGTGTCTCCTATGAATAATCGGAAGTAGAAACATTTGGGAGTGAATTTTCATAAGAAAAAACATTGATCACCGCCAGCCGGGTCATTCGAGTCGATCATTGTCAGGAGGGAGATCAGCCGATAGTCGATTAAAGACAGGAGGTAAGAGCCAGTGGTCGACGATAGACAGCGAGTGGTCGACAAGAGCCAGGCGTCGGTCACTCGATGGCTAGCAGGGCTCGACCAGCGGGAGAGGAAAGTGGGGTCTTTTTATCCATGCTAGAAGGCAAAGGTTACCTCCCTTTTCATTACTTCACTGGATATTATTGGGGCTTATCTCATTGTTGCACTGATCAGAGGAAGGGGTTACCCTAATCCTGGAGCCAACGGGGCTTCTAGTAGAATCGCAAAAGATGTCAGGAAAAAGTAGATGAGGTTCGGATGGAAGGATGTCATCCTTCACCATGACTTCATATTCATATTCCCACACATACTCACCAAAAATGAAAGTGCAAGTTGGCTGCTCAAAACCAACTTTGTCAACAACTTGATCCTCGTGAACAACGGATGTGGAGTCTAGAGCAGATGAACACAACACAATACAATCTAGAGGATCAAAGGAACCAACGGACGGAGGTTGAGAAGGTAGGACCTTGTGACAACCATTAACGTTGCAGTCCGAATCTACACAGATATACAAAGCACATGGGGTTGTAGGAGGTGATAGTTAAACATATGGGTTCATAACTTCTCCCACCTCATCCTATGAAGCTAGAGTTATTTGGTGAGAAGAGGACGAAGGGTCACATGTCACAGCAACCTTGTCTGCCTTAGATTTGTAAGCTCTAATATTGAGGTATGTTGGGACAGGTTCAAATGATTCTAACTCATGCATATTTTCAGATACGTGAAGAAGATAATGAAACCTTTCTTTCAGAAATTTCAAATCACTTTCATCTTTATGGATTTGAAAAGCGAGATTACAAAAGCGGTTCCAAAATTTCACAATAGATTGATCAGGTGCTTTCTGTAATTTCATATTTTTTTATTGAGTGATTTACAATCATAATGATAGAAAGAATGAATTAAATCTCTGATCATGTGATCAAATGAGTGAACAGAGGCCGCAGGCAATGTGCGACAACATTGGTCAACATGCCCTTCGAACATGTAAGCGAACAACCCACAAGCAATGTCATATGAATGGACTTCATTCCTCTGACAGAAGCCTAATAAGGTAACTTTGTGTTTTAATAGGGCTGCTCTACCTTCACCATTGTACTTGATTTGGGACAAGTCATTAATGACATCCTTCGACACTTCGAAATCATGTGCATGAGAAAAACATGTCAGAGTTGAGATTGTAATGTAAGTCATGAATGATGTGCAGAGATTCAAAAAAAACTTTGAGGACTCAAAATATCATATGGCCCTCCTTCTAGTGCTATAAATGTTTATAGTGTTGGACCTACCAACATGTCAAGGGATCTCCCTTGTAAGAAGTCCCAACTAGACCTCAAACCATTTGGAGTAGGAGTCATAGCAGTGAGTAGTAAACTAGTACCTTAACTACGGTAGTGTGCAGAGGTAAGTATGATAACTTTATCGGAATGAAGTGTTTGGCCTTGCAGTGAGTCAAGTGAGATGCATGGGGGTTCCAACACACATAAGGGAAAAGAAAGTGTGTCCCTTAAAAGCCTGTAATAGTACACAACCTAAAAGGAACACACGAGCATAATTCCATCATAGGTTGGAAGCAGAATAGTTCACAGTCCAAAGTGACGGGTTAATGCAACAACACATCTCCAAAAAGATTCATACAATTGAATACAAAATAGTCCATACATAAATATGTCAGTTAAATAACATATGTTGCTAAAGTAACCAGAATAGTCGAACTACAATAAAAACATATGCATGAAAATGTGTTGGCTCATTTATATTGTTAAGTGAAAGTTACATTCATACATACACCATTGACAACCACCAGCCCAATAGTGGAACATTACAGTCAACACTGCCTACTCTTCCAAAGATATGTACTCGTTCTACGGTGTGAAGAAGCCAAGGATCTTCACAATACTTTCCAAGCCTTTTGTAAGCAATGCCTAGCCAAAATCTTGGCTCCCAAAAGCATGTTATATGAGTTATCAGGTTCTCTTTATAACAAAGGGTTGGGTAAACCTTGACGTTCCCCTTTGTGACTCTTCGACTACCCTCATGACTCTTCAACTTATTTACAAATAACTCTTTACATTACATAGTGACTATTCACATTCCACTGATGACACTTGGAATTTAACTTACAACTTATTACAAATAATACACATTGTCCACATGTACCCATGTGAGACAAAAATAGGCTAGAGATAATATAACAAGGAAAAATGCTATGACTCTGAGGTTTGGGGAAAGACAAACTTATAAACATCCACTTGATGCTTCTCGGTCATGTATTGATGCCAATACTAGAACTATGCTATGATGTCCCCAAACTGCTTGACGTTGTCTTATTGAAAGCAAACTCTTTCCTCCATGGAATCTAGGTGTATGGTCTTGGAACCTATGTCCATCTCATCCTAAAGCATGTGCATAATGGTATAGACCATGAGAGGGCCACTAGTGTGCTTTTGCATGTTTGGGGTGCTCAGTTCCAAGTCATCCCTAGTGGCCTCTCGCCTTAGCTGGTCCATGCACCTATCGTCCTCTAACCATACTTGGTTCTTATATTTAGCATTTGTGAGGGAACCTACATCTGTTCATTCTCTTCCTCAGTTGTTGGCTATCTCACCTCATCAACCTATATTGGCGTTGTTTTCTCTGATATTTCACCTTTCCTTTGTCCTTATTGCCACTTCTACTTCTCTTCTGGTTCTTTCCTTCTCAGCTCTCATCTCTCCTTCAGTTCTTGTTCTACTTACTATGACCTCAGTTATGCTACCTCCAAGATCTTCTCTTCTTTATTCCTCTACTCTATTGTCTGTGTCCTCTTCTTCCTTTTCCTTTTGCTATCATATTTGCTTACATGAAGATTGAACGTGTTTTCGCTCTACAGTTGTGTTCTATGTTTATTATGGCAACAATTTCCTCTTTCCCTGATCTTATACTAGATTGCTGCCTTCTGCCATTGTTGTTGGTCTTGTTTCCATGTTAGTGTTGATTCCTTTTTTGTAAATAGTTGGGTATCTGCATATATTAGCAAGTAAACTAGCACTTGCTCAGTTTCTTCCCCAATACTTCTTTCAGTGGTCACTCTTGAAGAAGCTCTCTTTGGAACCATGGTACAATTACAACTGGAGAGAATTTCTTCACGAGTGTGGTACCTTTTAGTGTCAATCTTTGCAGTCTTCCTCCAGTGATCAAACATTCTCTTACAAGTGATTTTAAGGTGTCAAAATCAAATTTTGTCATTTCAGTGAGTCTTCAAGCAAAATTTGGTCACTAGGCATTAGGTCTAGAGGTTGCTTTCACTCCTTTCAAATTTGCCCAAATGTCAGTCCATGTCACCATTCAGAAGGTTTTTATCATCATGTCAAGATCCACTGGGTCATTTTACACCTTGTTCACGCTTTAGTTGTGCCTAGGTAAGGTTCATTTCCCTCTCCTAGGGTTTTGAAGGCAATTTATCTTGAATGGCCAAATCATTAGCAAAACTTGTATCCTGATGTTCATAAACTTTCCCCTATCATTAATGTACCTTATTAAACACTTCTCATCACTGAGATCCCCCAAATTCCTCATTTTTGCACAAACCCTAGTTTCTTGTTATAACCTGGCAATTTTCTAGGTTGGGCCTGTGTTTTTCCCTTTTGGACACCTTCCCCTCACTCAATCTCTGAGATTCCACTTTTCTCTACTTCCTAACATCCCTCCCTATTTCCAAAAATTTCCCCAGGAATTTAGAAGCCCCTTATCCCCTTCATTTCGCTTCATTTCGACAAAATTCCTTGTTTCACACATCGGGATAGGTTTCACTAAAATGATGTTTCTGAGCAATAAAAGATGAATTTTGGAAAACTGAGAGAGGGTTTTGTCCACCACAAGCCAAGAAAGAAAAAACTCGCTCACGTTTTACATAGGTGCCATGGTTTTAGAGAAATGTCAACAATACAATTGCCTCAGGAGAATTGATGCATCTATGAAGTGACCTTGGGAAAATCAAGTTTTCTCCTAGTTTGTTTGGCCAAATAACTTTCTTGATGAGTCAAAGGATAACAAGAAAAAAATATCTTTCCAATGAGTTATCATGATCTCAATTTGGAGTTGAGGAAGGCAATCACAAGTTGACGGCAACAGCACTCTGCCTTGAGGCAGCCTCATTTGGCACATTTTGACCAGTCTTTGGAGATTTGATTTCTGAAAAGGAAAATGAATTCCAAATTACAAAATTCCAGTTGGGTTGGAAATTAGACTCAAATACATTTCCAAAAAGCTATCCTATACCTGATTTCAACACCGGGAAGGCCTCCAAAATTCTCCTTCAAAAAGGCACTACGCACAGGCTCGATGTGTCACGCGCTCAAGCCCAGTGCGCCGCGCGCCTCGTGCGACCCATAGGATTGGGAGTTCCAAATCAAAAATGGCTTGCAGTTTTGGATTTTTCATGAGAAATCATGAATTTTGGTACTTGGACAAGAAACATGGGCAAGTTTTGGGTCCCCAGAAGGTCAAAAAACATGCAAAAAATGACCTCACTCCCCCTTTTCGGACACACAGGAAGCAGTCTTGGGCGAATGCACTTTTGGAGGGGAAAATGGACACCAAATTGGAAAATTCCACTTGGGTTGGAACACAGACATCTAGGGCTTTCCAACGAGCTATCATGAGCTCAATTTGGATGCCATGAAGTGACCCAAAATCAGGCTGAAAGGCGCGCTACGCGTAGAGCTCAGGCGCGCGGCGCATAGAGAATTTTGGTCAAATTTTCATCTTCCAGCACAGAAATTCGCCTAGTTGAACCAGTTTTTCTTGTGGATGAAATTTTTGAGTTATCTTGATGTAAATTTATGGTTGGCATGTAACTTTGACTCACTTTTACCTATTCTAGATGGTTCATTCACAAAATAGCAAAAATTTAATGTAATGAATCAGTTTCCCTTCTTTTAGAGGCAAGTTATTTGGATGCCTAGTTTTCAGCTCTATGTTTGGAATTAGTTCAAACTACTCCTAGAAGGAGGAATTCGACCCCTAATTTCATGGAAAGGGGTTAGGATGGTCTATATGATGTAATTTCTCAATCATTTTCAGAGGTTGGAGAGGTTGGACACTTGGGATTGCTTTGGCATACTATTGTACATATTTTCTCTGCATTTTTGGCTAAGGAAAGATCAGGGTTTTGCAGCACTGTTTGGGATCCATGTGGCTTTATGTTTTGATGGTGTGTTTCAGTAATCATAAGTTTTTATGTGTATCATTTTCCTTCTCTCATCTTCTGCAATTGAACAAATTAAGTGTTAAGGTAGAATCCATAATTTGTTATGCTCTGCCTTTAATTTTGTTTGACTTTCCATGTTTTCATCTGTTTATGGAGAATCCTTGAAAAATTCTTGCTCTCCTTAACTTCTCACCAGTCAGATCTAGCCATTCATTCTCTTTAAAAGAATCAAGACGATTTCCTTCCTTGCCCCAATCAGACCTCTGCAAAAACTGTGTCTCATCCCCGCACCCAAAATTGCCTTTCCCTTTGATTAAAAAAAACCCCAAAAATCAACTTCAAACTTTCCTATCTCTTTACTAGCCTAAAATCAGTTCCTATTCTAGAGTCATCTCACACCTTATTGCTCATTTTATCGAGATTGACTGGAGAGAGCCCTCTCCTGTCCTCGTAGGGCTGAGCGTGGTTTGATGTAGCCTTGAGTTTTACCTTATTTCAACCTAAGCTATATTTGAGTGCTAACATAGTGGCGACCATACTGGGGAGAACTGGTTTGCTTGTTAGTGTTATTTGATTTATAGCTACAGACGGAGTCTGAAGTCATGCCAGGTAGCCTTCAAACTGCACATTGCTTTGCGAGTGCATAGTAGATAAACGCTGCTTCAGTCGATCTCCAGTGTAGCTTGTAATTGTAACACTTAACTTATAAATTGCCCCAGTACGTGTATCAAGTTCAGATCTGATGGTTGATGGTGAACAACGGTCAGACATCATAAGGCTGAAATCATTCTCTTGGCGACTCCATTCACTAAACAATCTAGAAATCGATGCTTCATGGTGACTTCACTACAGGGAGATCAGTAGTTGTGAGATTCTCAAGATGGACCGAATCATGAGAAGATACGCTCCCATGAGCCGAGATCACATTCTCGGTTTTCTGAATAAGATTCCCAAGGTAGATTGGTCAAGGAATCTGCCTACGTTTAATAATGATGGTAAGAAAGATGTTGCTTTACATCTGGTTAGATTTCATATGCATATTCGCAAGTTGAAAGTGGATTTTCCTGAAGAATGCTTGATGAAGATATTCCTGGCCACTCTCGAAGGTGAAGCCCAATCTTGGTATGAAAATTTTCCGCTGACCTGTATTTATTGTTTAAAGGGTTTTCATGCTCTGTTCATTGAAAGATATCAAGTATCTTACCCATCATTGAAATTAGTTCATGACTGTTGCAAACATGCTTCTACTTTTATTGAAAGCCTTGAGAAATATTATGAAGATGATAATTTCATGGATGATGAGATCATGGAGGCTCTGTATGAGAATCCATTTCACCAACATGAAGAGAATACCTATCA
>APFE031017233.1:10855-38540 GCA_000404065.3 Pinus taeda
GTGAAAGCGCCATGAAGGTTGGATTTAGGGGCATTGAGCCAATATATGAGAACTAGTTTGTTTGATGTTGATATGCTACGCTTTTTAAATTTTAACTTTATGATTTTCTATCAATTGATTGTTGGCTGTGCATGGATATGTTGTTTTGTTTGTGTTTTCCCCTTATGATTTCTCTTGGGGATTTCATTTATGCAATGTTTCCCTTTGTTTCCTCTTGAAATTGCCTTTCAATTTCATATTTTCTTTTTGATTTTTTATGCTCAGGAGCCTTGGGACAAGTCGGTTGGGGTAGCTAGAAAGCCACAAGGCTCCGATAAGAAGGCCAAGAAGGGCCAACAAAATATTACGAATTAATGTACGCATATGCATAAACAATGAGCGTAAATGAAAGTGAGAAACGTTTGGAAGGTGAAGTGCATGATTGGCATGAAGAAGAACATGCTAACGTTGGGTAGGTAAGATGGAAAAAGGCCTACACTGGAACATATTGGAGATTACTCCTGAACATGATGATAGGCATAGATGAAAATGTAAGTGATTGGAAATTGTCGCGTAACAATAATGTGAGAAGAAAAGGTAAAAAGAGAAATTTTGGAAGAGAATTCCATTAACTAATGTATGCTTTGCTTATACATCGGAAGTTATCTAAACCTTGGTTTTATTTGACACAAGTTAATATATGTTATGTCCATGACTGAATGGACAACAATATGACAACCAAATGGTTGATTGGGTAAATGGGTTAATGAGGTGACATGCACAAAAGATTCATTTAACCTTAACCTAATTACATATGCAATATGTAGTATACATGAATCATCTTTATATATATATATATATATATATATATATATAATTATATATAATATATAAATATATACTCATCAACATGATTATCAATTGGGAAAAAGTATCGTGGATGATCTATGATTTTAATATCATTTGAATATGATTCTTATATTGTGCCCATGCTTGCATTATGAACAAGGAATGCTAAATGATATATTAGAAAAATGAAAGCAACATAATATGTAGGATACAGGGACAAGCATAGACAATTGAAGGAGCCATATACCCAGGATTTGGGCTGTGGGTGCATGTGGAAAAAATATGGAAAAAGGAAATGTTTAGGTGAAGGAACACAACCCTCTGGATTCCTAGTTTAGGTGGAGGCCTTGTATACTTTGGATCCCTAATTAATATGGTTGGAGACAATATAGTCTCTAGAGTCCTGATGGTATGTGACCGTGAGCTTGCATTCGATTATAGTGTTGTGTACATGTTGTATTTTTCTATGTGTGCGTGTTGTGTTGTATATGTGTATACATTGTATTGTGCCACGTGTATGTGTATGTGTTGTATAATGTATTGAGACAGGAAGGCATGGGACTGTTTGGGCCCATGTGCTATGTAATGTGTCAAGTGGAGGTGAGTTAGCCTTTGGACTCCTGATGATAATGTAAGCTCCTGAAAAACCTATAATCTCTCCATTTATCCTACCATGATTCCAGCCATCTCCTCACCATTTCCAGTAACTGGGAAGGAACCAATTTCCAAACAACTACTATGATCCCCATTAAGGACCAAAAATGGGTAAGGGAATCCATTGGAAAATTCAAATCTCAAATAGACAATAGATAATCCAACTTTATAACATATTGACTTAAGCTCCCGTGATTCATGAAAATGGGTATCATCAAGGCAATTCAATCTTGTAGCAATGGCTCTCTTTTTTTCCTGTTTTTCAAAATGGGTATTTTCTGATCTCAATTCTTTGAAACTTTATAATGAAACTTTGGTCAAAACATTGAAAAATAACAGAGGCATTGAGGGATTTGAAAAATATGCATGTGTAGGTGTGGAATGTGTTGTGTGTATGTGTGGAATGTATAATTGGAATTTGATAAAACTTGCAATAAACAAGAAAATCAACCCTTCCGAGCAGCATACCAAGTTTGCAAGTCCCTAAAGCTAGTTGTTGAATGATGTTAGTTTCAATGGTGCTTTTTGGATAAATTATGTCCATGGTAGCTAACCCAAAAATGGAAACTCCAATCCCCTTGTCATTTTTTTTTGGTAAGAAGTTATCTTACATTGAATTTCCCAAAGTTTCTCAGAAAACCATGGACAATTTGTAATTTTTGAAAATGATAAGATTTAAAAGTCTCTTTTTTTTTTTTAAATAGATTGATTTTGAATATATATTTTTAAAGAGAATATACATTTTAATTATAAAATTCATTTGAAATTTCAATATTAAAATATAAAACTTATGGCATATTGAATAAGGACTTAACCTTGTGCATAAGTTAATTAATAGATGAAATGAACATTTTTCAAGGGTATTTTGCGTGGTTAATTTTAACCAAAATTTGACAGAGATTTTTAAAAATGCATTTTAAGTTGTTTAATCTATATAATTCAAATGATCTAAATATTTTTCAGGGTGTTGAATCCATTTATGCATTCAAAAATATATTTAAAATAGCAAAAAATCACAATATTGCTTGAAATTAGATCACCACATTCTAGTGAATTCTTCTATAAATTAGACCACCACTTTTATGTATAGGTTGTTGATTTGAAACCTTATAAGTGTAAAAAATATCACACAAATTATTGAAAAATAATAATAAAATGTATAAATAAAAAAATATGTTAAAATTAATATTTTTAAATATATCATTAATTACGCTTATTTCATATAACTTTTTAATTTAATATTGATATGCATAATAAATTAATGCAGCTATATAAATTAAATTGTTGGTAAAGGTCGATTTATTTCATGATAGTAATTCTTGGTGCAATTAAACAATTATTTCATGATAAAATCTCCTGAGATGCAAACCTCTTTTAAAGTGAAGAGATTTGATCACTCTCCGCTTGGTAGATCCGGAGTTAAGATGAATCTAGGCTAGTTTAATTTCCACCTTTAAATAGGGCATATTCCACATGAAGACCATGAGTTAATACCATAAGTGAGTACCATGAAGTTATTTTATTTTATCTTTTATTTTAAATTTTTATTTTTTTTTGGACAAAGTAAACATGTTTTCACATTATTAATTAATTAATATTTTTATTTATCTTAGTTTTAATTTAAGCCAAAATGTTTACATGACATTGGCAGGGCATTATAATATCTCTTCCATACTCTTGGCAATTAATAATTATTTCATGTTACATTTCATGTAAAAAAATGTAAAAATTAACTAAATTATAAATTTATTTAAATAAAAAAATCAATACATGTGTTAAACATATAACAAAATTCTTAATCATTGGAGATCCATTCTCAGTGTACCGTGGAGATTCTTAACCTGTGAATATGCTTTGTTACATATCATGAACAAAATACTATGAATTATCAATACCATATGTCCAAAAAACCAAACGTTCATTTCATATGGTATTGTAACAAAGCCTATTTACACATTAAGTATCTCTATGATAAATTGGGAGTAAATCTCTAAGATTAAAAATCTTGTTCCATGTTTTAAATGTGTATATGTTTAATTTGCACATTTATTTCTTTTTATAATTAATAATAATAATAATAATAATAATAATTTTTAAGTTATAATTTAGTTAGTTTTATTTTTTTTATTTTTATTTTTTATTTTTTTATTTAACAATGTGAGACATATTATGAATTAATTTTGATGTCTATTTGGTGGTTAGCAACCATATAAAAATTATATACAACACTAATAATTATCATAATTAAAATATTGGAAGCCCTATTCCAAAATAAACATACCTAACGAACATAATAATTAGTGATTAATTATAAAATTAATTTAATAATAATATTATAATTTAAATGTTAATATTTTTTTTTTTAATTTAAGTTTGATAAGAATATTTTTTTCCCGCAACCAAAAAGCCACAATTTTCATTCTTTTGAAAAAATTCAAAATTAAATATTGTAGATGCACGTTGGAGGAGTCCGAGAAGTGTGGTACGTTTAAGAAGTTTCTTTCGAAAGTTGTCATAAGATTGGTTGCTACAGGTTCCATCATGAGATGCTCAAAATAAACATAGTCGGTTAGAAACAACAATTTTCACCCTTTTTGAAAGAAAAAAACCATCATATGGTCAAGGAAATCACATATTATTTTGTGTGAAGTATACAACAAAAAGGACAATGATTAAAACCTATCAGTTTGATTAACTTTCTCTATACATGGTTTGTTTATGATAGAACTTATATGAAGAAGCAGAGACCTCATTTTGGAAAGTCCGTGTGCTACTTTGGTATGGGCCAGAGACCTCATTCAATGGTCATGCCTATTTTGGAAAGCATGTTTGCAACCCATTTTTCTCTTTATATATATGAGAACATTCAAGAAATTGTTTCTTGAATGAGTCTTGGATTTACCCTAAATAAGTAAATTTTTGCATTCTTGAGATCTATTTAGCCACTTATATCAAGCATTGAATCTTTGTAAACTTGAAATTGAGTACATCTTTTTTCTTTTGCATAAAATAAATTTTTGCATGTTAATAATTTTATTTGATTATTTTTTCATGGACTGAAACCTATTTTTGCATGAAAATAATGTGTAGCAGACGAAATTATTTTAAATTAATAAAATTGTATTTTAAATTAATAAAATTGTAAATGTTAAGTATTATTTTTTTTCCAAGAAAAAAATTTCTATTTCCAAATATGATGAAATATACATTGTCAAATCTTGATTCAAGATCCTCCCTAACCTTCATCAAGATTAATTGTTGGAATGTGCAGACACCATTTACTCACTTACACACTTGAATTAAATTTCCAATTAATAAAATCCCCAACAAATTAGGAACATAAATTTTATTCTCTTCTGAATTGAAAAAAAAACTGAGTACATACACTCATAGATAATATATATCTAATTCCTCCTCTATCATTACTAAAATTTGAATGAGTTGGAATTTCCCAAAAAGGAATCCAATCTCCTTGTTTTATTCCCTTTTGAATTGAAAAAAAACACTGAGTACATACATTCATAGATAACATATATCTAATTCCTCCTCCATCATCACTAAAATTTGGATGAGTTGGATTTTCCCAAAAAGGAATCCAATCTCCTTGTTTTTTCGGCAAAGCCTAAGTTTATCTTCAGATTTTTCCTCCTACAGAATCTAGTCTATTTTACTAAACTTAATAAAATACTACTTCCATCTATATCCATAAAAGTGGTTAAGGTTTTTTATTTTTCTAACATCATTCATATCCAAACTTTCTATTCTTTCAACTAAAACAAAACTAATTTACTAATATTATAATAATAAATCAAGGGATCTTATTCCTTCCACATTTCATTTGTTTCTTTTCCAATTTCATGAGTAAGATGCTCTTGCATCAAGATACTAAGTGTTCCCATGATGATGGACTCACTTTGAAGTCTGAAACGTTGGGTTAAAAACTCTTTAACAGGTCATTCCACACTCTTTCAAGATGCTCCTACATCAAACGTCTGGGGAAACAAAGTGTCCATGATATTTTGAACATTTGTGCAATGGTTGGACATCTTTGGAACAATGATCCAAGTAGCATTCTCCAATGGCTTATTTCTCCACTTCACCAAATACTGAAAGTACTCAATTTCCTTTGGAGCTGCTTTGGGAAATTGCTACTTCCATTCAACAATTTGATCTACTTCACTGGAAGACTCGTTATCTAAAACATTTTTTGTTCCCTGAAAGGAATACAAATTAGAAAAATAAAACATTTGGGAAATACCAACATTGCTTGGAAACTCCACTTCTTAAGCATTTGAGGAACTTTTCCTTAAAAATTTACAAGGTCCGAATTTCTTGAGTTTTATCTTGTTGTGTGTCCCTTTAGGAAATATTTCTTTCCTCAAATACCATGAATAGGTCACCAATCTCGAAGTTCTATTCCCTTCTCTTTGAATCAACCCTTTCTTTGTATTTGTTGTTTCTTTCCTATAGTTGTTGTTTAAATTTTTCTTGTAATTCTTGCATGCTCACTACAATTTCTTCACTTTTTGCACTTCTTATATCTTGTTTTCCCAAATTTCTCAATTCATATACTCCCCTTGGATGCATTTCATACAATATCTAGAAGAGACTGATACCCGTACTTATTTTGGGTGTATCATTTAATGCAAATTCAACCTGAGTAAGAACCTGGTCCATTGTTTGGGATTTTCATTTACCAATCTTCTTAGAATGTTTCCCAAACTCCTATTCACCACTTATGTTAGATCATCAGTTTGTGGGTAATACACTAAGCTGAAATTAAGGTTAATACCCAAATTCTTCCATAAAGCTCTCCAAAAATTACCAAAAAACCTTATATCTCTATTAGATACAATACTTCTAGGAAATCCATGCAACCTTACTGTTGGGTAATTTAATTGTTGATTAAATTACTTCATTAAATATTGAATAGGTTTTGTGAACTTATGCAGTGTATGTGCACTATATATGCTAGGAGATTTATTTTCAATTAAAGAGAATGAATACGAAAGTTAAAATCATAATATATCTATGACTAATTCTCATCAAGTATGTGAACATGTTCTTTCTATAAGGGGGCTCTGATGGAGGCTCATGCGCATAGCGTACCTAGCGAAGGGTTAGGCTAAACTCGAGGGTACTTTGTAGCTATCCAAAACCCGCAGTCTCCTGACAACCATCGCCATCTATCTCCCTGTGTTGTTGTCAACTGCTCTCAGTGGTTTCGGTGTTGGTTCCCTACCTCAACATGGAGGATAGCATGGATTACGATGAAGTTGATTATTCCTTGGAATTGTATTCAAGTCAGGCCATCTTTAGAAGCCCTAACCCTAATTCAACAAACTCTATTTTTCTCCCGCCTTCCATTTCTGTTCCCCCTTACTCCGCTCTGGTGGTCACCCTTCCTGGCTATACCACACCTTCTCTATAATTTGGCTTACTTTCCATTGATTCCGCTGGCCTTGATTGTCCTCCGCTCTCACCCGGGACTCAGAACTTGCTCACTGCCGTCACTCTGCCATCTCCTTCTTTCGATCCATGCCCTCTAGGCAACTAGCTGCACCTGTCTTGCCCTTTGCCGACAACGGATCAAGCACCTAGAGGCCC
This sequence comes from Pinus taeda, assembly GCA_000404065.3. NCBI lineage: Eukaryota > Viridiplantae > Streptophyta > Pinopsida > Pinales > Pinaceae > Pinus > Pinus taeda. Next base: position 17,945 of record APFE031017233.1, read on the forward strand.
CCATAGTACCAGTCTGTCAAACCTTAGCATACCACCTTCTGGATGTTTTGAAACCCCTGTGATCAGGGTTAAATCAGTAGCTCAGCACCAACATGTGGGTGGAACTTCCACAGATCCATTGCAGGGACATCCATCAGCTCCGCAGACCAGGAAACAAAAGGTTAAGTGTGTGAAATCCTCATCAAAGGAGCTCACAATCTCCTTCGAAGAGCACATCCCAATGGGCAAAGTTGTGAACAAGGCCAACACGGTTTTGGTTGGACATGTCTGGTGAAGGGCTTACACAATGGAGAGATTAATCCTCTGGGTCAAGGAAATTTGGGGCAATACCCTCAAAGAATTGACAGAGGTCCAGTTCCTACCAAGGGGATGGTTCACGTTGCATTTTTCTAAGGAAGACTACGCATACCTGATTCTAGCGAAATACTGGCATATTGAGATGGCAATGGTTCTCCTCAGATAATGGAGTCCATTATTCGACCCAGAAAGGGAGAAAATAGGAGTTAGACCTATTTGGGTTCAATTAGCAGGTCTTCCTCTGTAGTATTGGTCTGAAGAAGTTTTTGTTAGGATCGGGAATGTGCTTGGCACCTACCTCGACTATGATAAGACCTATGTTCAGACCAAGAATCGAACATTAGCCTGTATCTTGGTGCATTTGGATATGCGAGAGGGCTTGGAGGAGAAAATTAAACTAAAGTGGAGGCATTACACTTGAATACAGATCTTGGACTACGAAGGTGTCCCTTTTCATTGCAGGAGATGTCACTAGGTAGGAAATATCTTGAAGGAATGTTCATTGAACATGAAAACATCTGTTCCTCCGAGTACACCTTCTATCCATAAGGGTAAAGCAGTAGCCAACCAGGCCAACACTCTGGTTCCGGCTCACAGAGCACCTGATTGGGTCGGGACCTCCATGGCTGTGGAAGGAGCGCACAGGACTCCATCGCCCCCGATAACTCATGCCTGAGCTGCTGTTGCCGAGGCCACAAGAAAAGTGGGTACTCCTCTTTACTCTTTCCCTATCTCATCTGTATCATCTGTACCTCTTACATGCAGTGCATCATTGGATACTACAACTTCTAGCTTCATTTCTCCCTCCATTCCTTGTGCACTTACCTTGCCACCTCCCACCATTTCCACCACCTCTCCATCTATTCCTTCCCCCCCATCCTCCCCCCTCCCATCCGCCAGGGATCGATTGGCGCTGCCTCACCCATAAAACCTTCACTCTCGATCCCTCCCGAAGAATCTTACTCCCTCCTATTCAGGGCTAGGTCTCACTTTCCCTGGTATTTAATCATCTCGTGGCCAAAAGTCCAACCTCTCGAAAGCCATTCAAGTGGCTAGGGCAGAAGTTGTCACTCACAAATAATCCACTCTTGAAGGGGTTCTTAGAGCTTTGAACACCCCTGGGAGGGTTCCACCATGAAATGGCTATCTTTCAATTGCAGAGGCATGGCTAGTGCCTCCAAAAAACTAGCCTTGTGTAGGTTCTTTGAAGTCGAGCCTATGGATATCGTCATGCTACAAGAAACATTGGGAAATACTTATCTCATCAATCAAACCCTAATATCATTAAAACCTAGTTGGATATTTTACTCTCTTGATGCTGCGGGTCAATTGGGAGGATTAGCCATTGGAGATGATCTGCGCACTATTATAGTTTCAGCATCTTAGGGAGGATTAGGGTTCATAGGTATGGATATATTCTATGTTGATCTGGGTATGAATATCTGGGTTATTAATGTATATGGACCTTGTCAGTGGAGAGAATATTTCTGGCAGTGTTTCCTCAATCTCGAAATCACTTCAATCGATCATTTGGTCATCAGGGGTGATCTTAATTTCTCCATAGGATTTGGGGAATCTTGGAGATCCCAAGCACAAGTAGATCCCCTGTCCTGTTACTTTAGGGATTCTCTGGAGCTGCACAACCTCACAGATATCACCATGACCAAGCCTCTGCCCACTTGGAGAAATAGAAGAGTAGGGGATGCAACACTGGCTAGAAGGCTTGATTGATTTCTGATTAAGGTGCCCTTGTTGTAGCATATTAATAGATATAGGCAATGGATGGGCTCCAAGGGCATATCAGACCACTCCGCAATATACTTGGAGATCCTTGGTCCTGAATCCAAACCTAAACCCCCCTACAAATTCAATCATGTATGGCTACAGGATACGAGATACATCAAGATGGTCACTAACTACTGGAAATCACATCCTATCTTGAGCCAAAAATCACTGGCTGAAGGATTCTGCCACAATCTATCTCAACTTAAACACCTATCCATCTCCTAGGCCAAGGAGAAAAAACTAAGGGATGATCAGACCCTATCTGTGATTGAATCTAAATTGATTGGCCTCATGGATGACAACAACAAGGGTTTTTCATCTGCAAATGAAAAATCACATCTCATTGAGCTTGAGAAACAAAAGGACAAGATATTGAAGGAAAGAGAAGAAACCTGGAGACTTAAGAGCAGGGAAATATGGCTACAAGCTGGAGATGATAACACAGAGTTTTTTCAGAACTTTGCAAAGGGAAGAAAGGTAGCTAACACAATCTGGAAAATGCCTCTTCCAGATGGAGGTATGGCTAATACCTTCAAAAATCTATCTCTTATGTGTTCCTCACACTTCCAGAATCTTTACAAATCTCCCCGAGAGGCCAATCTAGCGGATATTATTCAAGTGGCTAGTTATTTCCCTAGGTTTGTAGATGATGAGGCAGCAGAAGAACTCAATTCACCAGTATCATCTGCTGAAATTGAGGCAACCCTGAAGTGGTTCAAAAAAGATAAAAGCCCAGGGCCAGATGGATGGACTATTGAGTTTTATCTGGCATTCTATGATCTCTTGGGTCAAGACCTGCTCAATGTTGTGGAGGAATGCAGGAATTCAGGAAAATCGTATGATGCCATAAATTCCACCTTCATTTCCCTTATACCCAAGACAGATTCTCCATCATCCTTCAATGACTTCCACCACATCTCACTCTGCAATTGTCTCTACAAAATCATCTCCAAGATCATTGCCAATAGAATGAGACCCATCCTATCTCGTCATATTTCACCTGAACAGTTCGCTTTTCTCGAAGGCCGACAGATCCGTGAAGACATTGGTACTTCTCAAGAGGCTATACACTCTATCAGATCTAGAAAGCTAAAAGGCATCATTTTAAAGATCGACCTGGCAAAATCTTTCGACCGTGTTAGCTGGCTATACATCAAAATGCTTCTTATACACCGAGATTCCCACATCTTTTCACCACCTAGATCATCTCTTGCATATCATCAGCTTCCTTTAGTGTCCTCATAAACGGCTCTGCTTCCCATTTCTTTCATGCTGAAAGGGGACTCAGACAAGGATGTCCACTATCCCCCCTCCTCTTCCTCATTGTCATGGAAGGACTCAGTCGATTAATAGCACATGAAAAGCGAAGTGGCAAACTTTTCGGCCTAAAAATAAATGATCATTGCTATCTCACGCATCTCCTTTTTGTCGATGATGTTCTTATTTTTCTGGATGGCAGCATTCAAGACTCTGTATCCTTTGATAAGCTTCTATCCACTTTCTCCTGGGCCACATGAATGCTAGCAAATCATGGGAAATCTACCATTACTCTGGCTCACACATCCATCCAGGAATCTCGATTTTCACATCAGCATTTCCCATATTGTATTTGTCCACTTGACCATGGATTCAAATACCTGGGTTTCTGGATCAAACCCCTAAACCAAAAAATTGCAGATTGGATATGGTTGGTCATTAAATTGGAGAAAAGGCTAAAAAATTGGTGTCACTGCTTCTTGTCTAGAGTTGGAAGATTAGTGCTAATAAAATCAGTCTTGGAGGCTACCCCTGTATTCTGGATGGCTTTAGCTTAGATTGCTAGAACTATACTTGCCCGCCACCAACAGATTTGCAGCAGATATCTTTGGAATGGCAAACAAGATAAGAGAACATTTGCTTGGGTTAGTTGGAACAAGATTGCCCTGCCCAAAAAATGGGGAGGGTGGGGACTCAAAGATTTAGCCCTTTTTGCACAAGAACTTGCAGCAAAAATGGGTTGGACTCTCCTCAACAAACAAAATCTCTGGACTTCTGTTAAATATCATAAATATATATGGCCTCTCCAAATCATGGATTGGGTTAGGCTGCCACAATGGACAAGGAATCGTATCTCATCGGTCTGGAAAGCACTGCTCCATTCTCTCCCAAACATCCGCAATCATTTGGCATGGAGGATAAATGAGGGCACAAAAGTGTGCATTGGTCTGGATCCCTGGACAGGGGGAGGTGGTCGATTTCAGCTTCCGAGAGAGCTAATCCTCCACTTAAATCAGAGAGACATCAGTGTGATTGCCCATATTGCAGATCAAGTTAATTCCTCCATTTTCGCACAGTTCTGGAAATCTGCAATTCAGTTAAATATTCCACCTCATTGGCACCAAATATGGAACAATTACAATGCTACCTTGACCGAGTCACACATCAGAATAAAAGAGGGATCAGATGAAATTGTGTGGTGCCTAGCGGAAAATGGAGTCTACACCCCAAAGGTTGGGTATCTTGGAATACTAAATAACAGAAAACCAGAGCTCATGCATGAATGGTGGTAGACTATCTGGAAATTAAAAACCCCTCCCTGGACCAAGCTCTTCTTTTGGAGTGTACTCAAAAATAAAGTACCCATTGGGGAATCTCTAACACACAGAGCCATCCACGAACCTCACTGGTGTATTCTGTGTAAGAAAGCCTCTGAATCGACTGAGCATCTATTTCTAAAATGCGAAACGACGGTCAATCTTTGGAGATCCATTGCAGCAGAGATTCATTGTACTGGCAGTTAGGAAGGGGAAAACATCATCCAACCATGGAATGCCTGGCACAACTCGCATTTGGGAACCAATTTGATCTACCTTCCTCTGATTATATGTTGGTCTGTTTGGCTGGCTTGAAATAGAATGATCTTTAATGACTGTGTAATCAGATGGCATTTTATCACTGCTAAAATCATCTCCGCATATCATGAGCTCCTTGAATTTACTAAGCCGCGACCCTATAGACCACTAGAACCCAAACCCATTGACCATTCCATCCCATCGGCTTTCTTCAACGATGCCGCTCAGCAACATGGGTGTGGGGGTGGCTTTCTACTTTACCTCTCTGATCATCATTATTATAGGGTCAAGTTGGGACTTGGTGAAGGAACAAAAAACTTTGCAGAACTTATTACCCTTTGCCATTTATTACATTTCTCTCTAAACCATGAATGCAGCAATATACAGATCTTTGGAGACTCCAAAATCATTATTAATTGGTTCAATAATATCATGATCTGCCATGTACACACTCTTAGAAATATTTTGGATGAAGTGAACATTTTCAAATCACATTTTAATTCCATCATATGTCATCATATTTTCAGGGAGCATAACGACAGCGCCGACAGGATTTCCAAGGAGGCCACACTACTTCCTAGAGGACATTGGATAATACAAGCGCAGAGGGGTACTGCATAGTACCAATATTATCACAGGCCATATATAGATCAGGCTTATCATCAGGTCGATGGAACCTAAATTTTGCTGAAAGTTCTCGGTTATAAATTTATACTGTATATATCACAATTAATTTGCAGATTATATCCTATGAGATCACCTTGCGTGGTGATTATGTTTCCTTTTCCAGCCATTACAAGAATGGCTTTTGATGGAATTTTGTGACTTATTTGACAAAGAGACAATGATACATATGCTGTCAAGCATATACTATATGTAATTTTTCAAAACTAATGAAAGATTGCGATTTTTCCTGGGGGAAAAAATGTTCTTTCTATAAGACCATTTAAGCTAAGATCAACTTCAAATAAAAACTATGTTACTATTCAGGAACTCAAAACTAATGTAATCGACAAAAAATGAAAGATATTCTAATTTGAGAATAAATTAAAGTCTATTCTATTGTGCTAAAATGAAAGTATAATCTATTTAGCATAAATAAAAATCTGCTTTATTAAATAGAAATCAAAGACTATTTTATTGAACAAGAGTTGAACCGTAGTATATTGAGAAAGAATTTAAATTCTAGTCAATTGAAATATTAAAAGAATTCTATTCTAATTAAATTGATTAAATCTTATGTTACCAAAATTGAACAAAAGGAATGTAACTATGAAAGTAGAAGAGCAGTGAAATGAGACAACCTTTATAGATTACTAGTGTGTGCATCCTTAATTCAAATTAATCTGAGCATCCAAGCTAAAATTGAGACAAAGCATGAAATCAAATCTGAGACTAAGCATGAAATTTAAATGAATAAATTAAGAAAGAAATGTTTTTAGAATTTTGATTTTAATGTCGATCACTCAACCTGTTACAATCAAAGGAACAATGAGTAAACTATGCTTGAAATAGAGCATTAAACAAAGCATGAAATATCTATCTATTTGAAAACCGAAGTGAAATGATTACTAGATAAAAAAATGAAATTAGAAGAAACTATGCTATCTCACAACTCCATAGGGGGACCTCTTGGTGAGAACAAGGAAATAAGAATTCAAATCATTGAACTAGATCACCAATGCATTCACAATTATGGCATGAAAAAGGTAATTGCATTTACTGTCAACAAAGTCTCCAAAAAGTAACAATAATTACAGATTAAAATTTGATTATTTTTCTTCTAGACCGAAGTAATTTGTATTGTTTCTAAACTAATTTCTTATAAGAGATAAATGTCGAGAAGCAAGTTATTCAATCGACAACTAATTTTTCTAGTTGGAACAAGAAATATTTTCTCATGATTCACGATGAGAAGGGTGAATCATGAGTCAATTTTAGATAATAAAAAAAATCAGCAGTATTCAAATCCTACATATTTCTTGCTTTCTTCCACACTTGTCTAATAATAAGATTGTCTGTTTTGAAATTCTACATGAGAACAAACTTTTGTAATCAGGTTTGACTTTTAGTTTGACCTACCATATTCTCAAACTTGTGTGGTCTTCCAGATAAGCCTGATAGGTGGATACCCTTGTGCTTCACATTTTGTATTTGTCCATGTATCTTGTTCATATTCAAACTCATGGGAACCTATTCAACCTTGGACTTAGTTGAAAAAAATTTGGTTAGCTACCGAATATGCACCATTCAATAGCTATAATAATGTTTCAATCAATTTCATTAAGAAATTGTATGAGCTTTGAATGAATTATATCTTTTATTATGTCCAAGCATGACCTAGATGACCTTATAATGCATAGATGAAGCAAAAATATGCACAAGATGGATGAAATAAAGGGAAAAAGGTATGTCAAAATGACGACAATTCAGGGGTTCAACATCTCCCCACGCTGAAGATGTTGCATGTTGTCATGCACAAAACTTCAAAACTTGAAGAGATACCTTGTCATTGAACTGTCTTTGATTCTTGGTTCAAAACATCCAAGTTTGTTGATATCCCTTATCTCTATACAATTAGTGACCAAAAAGGCTTTCTCATCAAAAGTTTTCCTTATAACCCCTTAACTTTCTGTGTAAGGCCCTTATTATTTGTCTTAAGTTTTTGTTTCTTCTTGTACCAGTAGCACATCCTTAGCAACATGGCCTCATTTTGAGCTTTCATTATTTCATTTTAATCCTTGATGTGCCTATTCAATAAGTCTAGTTCATACACTTCTTGTTTTAAGGCATTAACTTTGTCTTGTTATTTGTGAGAAGTGTTAGGGTCAAATATAGGAACATCATCATGTAAAAAACCTTCATAAAATTTGGTTTCCAAAGGATAATTAACATTTTTCTATGCCTTTTGTTCTAAGGTTTCCAAGTAACCATAGACTTGTTGAGCAAGATCGATCTCAGGAGTCTTCCTCGTTGGAATTTGATGAAATGGAGATTTTGTTGATATACATGCCTCAACATTGTATTCTTCATTGAGATTAACCATCTATGGAGGGTTTTGACTTGTCTACTCAATTGATCACCTGGAGATCCTTCTTCTTCTCCTCAAATTCTGTTCAAGATCCATTGTTTTATGAATGTTTTTCCTTTTATTGCCTTGTTTTTGTTCTTTTCCTCTACTCTCCTTTAATGTCTTTGGTTGTACTTTAATTTCACTGACTTTATTTCTTCTAACATTTTCTCTTTTGTTTCCTTTCTTAACTTCATTCAAAATTTGATTAAGGGGAACATCTTATTTTTTCTCATTGTGTTGAGTCTCTATTTTTGTTGGTTCATTTACTGTCAAACCCTCAGCTTCATTTGTTGTAGGTTAAGGGTTAGCATTTTGAGGAACCCTATGTCGGCTTTTTTTAGTCTTATTTACCTCATTTTCTTCAGGTGCATCCATGAAGTGATTTCTAATGAGAAATATTTTCCAATCATCTCCGACGGTCTTCAAATGTGCCTCTACTAGAATCTTTACTAGCCCATGATCATATAAATCCCAATCAAGGTTTCTAAAATCTCTTTGTATGTTGAAGGCCATATTTTTAAGACTCCACATCAAATAGTATGGTAGATTTAACTCTTTACCCTTCATGAAATTCATCAATAATATGGCATGGTAAAAGAGCAATGTACCATATCTACCCTTGCAAGTTAAAAAAAATTAAGGACTAGTAACAAATTTCTCCATTTAGACTTAAGTGCAGTCATTGGAATTCCTTTCTTGAAAATTGAAACATCCATACATGGATTTTGCAAGAAGGTCTTCGAATGTTCATTCTTGACTTTTTTTTTTTATTTTTGAACCAACTCTTGTCATACCTTGTAAGCTCTATCACCTTTGCTACAAAGGATTATGTGATTTTTATTGTTATATCTCCAATCTTGGCTTCCACACCGTCAATAGCCTGAGAAAATGCTTTGGTAAGTTTCGCTTCATATCCATCGAACTTCTCAAAAAATTTAAGCTATCCTACCCTTTACAACTAATCTTGAACTTATGGTTAGGCACTAAGAAAATTCACTGCATTTGGATCATATGGGACAATTACACTCATTGTGGCATAAAAGCCTCACCCCATAATTTCCTGTTTTGATAGGAATGGATGAAGGAGTAAGTAATGAAATGGAATGGTATGATGGTGGCAGGGTTGGGGTTAAATTGATTTTTAATGGTGGTGATCAAATCCCAGTAGAAATTTTCCTTTTACATTAATGATTTCCCATGATTCACGAGATTCGATTTTACAACATTGTTGGGACTTGGAAGATTTAGTATGCTATGGAAAATATTTTGACATGATGGAATGGAATGATGGGTATGAGTGATGTAATGTGGTTATAAATAAGACCATAATTATTTCAAGACGTTTCATGAATATTCCAAAAGTTATTCATCAACTCATAAATCTATTGTTTCCTTTAATGAAAATAGGTTTAACATCCTTTATACATACCTTTTTTAGTATAAACTTCCTTTGCCTATAGGTTCATGATGCTTTATAAGTGCTTGCTGGTTCAAAATGCTTGCAAATTTGTCATTGGGTGCAGAATGTGAAATTAGCTGAAAAATGTTGCAGATTCTGCAATTGTGTCTTCATCTTGATGAATTACTTCAAAACTGCTACTGGATGATAATGATCTTTGATGATGTTGGTGGAAATTGTCTTTTTAAAAGAGAAACAAATCCTTCAATAATTTATTATAATTTTCAAAACGATTTTTTTCAAAGAAAGAAAGGGGAACCAAAGAAAATGGGAAAAAGAAAGGGAAAATATGAAATCTAAACTACCAAGGATCCCTTGGATTTTAGCTAGGATTTTCTGCAAATGAATGCCAACAATGTTGGTTTTCATATCTATGCTCTTTATTATTATTATTATTATTAGTTTCTTCTAAGAAAAAGAAATTACAATTCTTTTGATGGTAGGGAAGGAGAATCTCCTTTCCTCACCAATTTCAGATCATAATTTTCTTGTAGATAATAAAAAAAATCCTCTCTTGTCAAGGGCTTATGATATAATTGTAACCTATGCCCATTGACAAGGAAGGTGACATTTTCTTCAATGATAGTATTGATTCTAACTGCCCCATTATAAAAAAAGTAGTATCTCTTTTATAGGGACCAAGCCAATATGTCTGAAATGTTCCTTGAAAATCCTTAAACTTAGAATAAAGAAGAAGAGCCCAATCACTTGCCTTAAATTTATTGATTTTGATGAATTTGTCAAGCCAGATGGTTCTTTATTGTTGGATTATGTTTGTTCTTTGTACGGAATCTTGTTGGATCTCATCTAGCTCATTCAATTGTGCCAATCTTAGTTTTTGAGCTTCAAATAGATCAAGCCCCAACTTTGTTGTTTTTTTGTAGGTCTCCACTTGGAATTCAACTAGAAGCAAGACTTGCTTCCCATAGACAAGCTCATAATGATTAGGTCTAGTAGTGTTTATCCATGTGGTGCAGTATGCCCAAAGTGCCTCTGGAAGCCTTTATACCCATTCTCTTCTATGCAAGTGTACGATCTTGGTCAATATAGCTTCAAGTACCTTGTTGTAAATTCCACTTACCCATTGGCTTGTGGATGATATGGAGTGGATTTTTGATGTTTGATTTTTTATTGCTCCATAATTTTCTACACCAACTTAGATTTGAATTTAGCACCTTGATCTTTCACAATTTCCCTTAGGACCCAAAACAAGCGGAAGTATCCTCAAAAAGAAATGTAACTACAAAATTTTCAATAGCAAAGGGAAGTGGCTTAGCTTCTACCCATTTTGTGACATAATCTATACAAACAAGAATGTACCTCTTTTGTTTTGATGTAGGGTTGATTGGACCAACAAAATTTAGAGTCTATTTTTCAAAAGGCTCTAAGTACCTGAGCTTATAGAGGGATCTTGTATGATTAAATGGGCTTTCCCATTCTTTGGTAGTCATCACATATTTTGGAATATTCCTTGGCATCTTTAAAAAGAGAAGGCAAATAATATCACAAAAGAAGCCCTTATATATAGTTCTTTTATCAAAAAAGTGTTCTCCACATGGTTCATCATGGCAAGATTTTAGAATATTTGGTACTTCATCCTCTTGAATACATCTTTGGATAATCAGATCAAGTCTTTTTTGGTACGATTCTCCCTCTATCTATGAACATGGTGCACTTGCTTTGATGACTTTTTGTTTTTCTCTTGTTCACAATTGTGGAGGAAATTTTCTTCTAGCCAAATAGTTAGCAATATCTACAAACCAAGGAGTTTTAGTAGATATTGCAAAAAGATATTCGTCAGGAAAATTATCCTTTACAAGATTATCAATATTATCATTATGCATCTTGGAAAGGAAATTAGTGATTGTGTTTTCCTTTTCTGGCCTATCTAGAATGGTAGTGTCGAATTCTTGTAATAATCACAACCATCTAGTGATATTTCCATTAGTAATTGATTTAGTCATTAAATACCTAATAACATAATGATATGTATTAATTACAATTTCATAAACAATCATATAATGTCTAAACTTGTGAATGACATGAATAACAACTAAAAACTCATTTTCTATAACTATATAATTGAACTCTGTAGGAGTCAAATTTTTAATCGTATAATAATAGCATAAGAAGTCAAGTCTTTTTGTCCCAATACAACTCCTAAAGTTGTATCTGAAGCATCAGTTGAAATTTGGAATGGAAGAGACAAATTTGGCCCTCTTTAAATTGGCGCTTCTGTAATTTTATTTTTCAATGATTCAAATGCATTTTGGCAATCAGAATTCCAAACAAAATCATAATTTTTTATAAGAAGTTTAAAAGGTTGTGAAGCTATTTTTGTTAGTTTTTATATAAACCTTCTATAGTATCCTATAAAACCAAGAAAACTTTTAACATCTCGTTGACATGTTGGTATCGAAATCTTGGAAATGAATTCAACCTTTGTTGTGTCCAATTTGATCCCAACACCTGAAATATGATGTCCAAAACAATTTCTCCATTAAACATCATAATTTTTTTTTCATGACTCAATGAAAGATTTCGTTCTTTGCATCTAATGAGAAAATTTTCTAATTTTTCCATAGCTTCTTCAAAATTGTTTCCATAAACCTTAAATTCATCCATGTAAACTTTTATACAATCATGAATCAAGTAAAAAATGATATCTAAAACTGCTCCTTGGAATGTAGCAGGTACATTACATAAACCATTGATGAAGTACCATGTAAGCATATTTATCCCATGGACATGTAACTTTTTATTATTATTGATCTTCTGGTGCCAAATGAATTTGCTTATATCCATTGAAACCATCAAGGAATGAAAAATATTTCTTCCCTACTAAAGTATGTAATACCTGATCAATAAAAGGCAGTGTAAAATGATTTTTTAAAGTATCTTTGTTTATTTCTCTTTATTCATTGCATACTCTCCACTTTCCATTCTTCTTAGGTATGATCACTAAGGAAGAAACCCATTAGTTGTTTGATATGAGATGAATTAAATTCTTATTAAGTAGATTTTGCAATTCCTCTAACTATTTCTCTCATATTGGGATTCATCCTCATCCTCCTTTGAGGTTGTCTTATTGGTTTGAATTTTCTTGAAATATATATATTATAAAAATATATATATTATATATAATATATATAATATATATATATATATATATCTATATATATATATATATGATGCATACAAGCATTAGGATCAATTTCCTTCATGTTAGTGTATTGCCATGCATATGTAGAAGAATGTTTTTGTAGTATCTTTATTAATTGTTTCTTGGTGAAATTCTTCCGAGTTATTATTAATGTTTAATGTTTTTCCTAGATAAATTTCCACTAATGGATTGCCGAACTTTTCCATAGAATGTAGAGCTACTTTAGATTGTCGAAATGAGAAATACTCAATATTGCATTATTCTTGAAAACTTTGATCTTGTTCACAATATGAAGAAGAGTCATTATTATCATCAATTTTATTAGTTGATCTTCTTCATCAATTTGTGAAATAGTAAATACATGTTGAATATTTTCAAAGAATTCATCATCATCATATTCAATCCAAACTTCACTTTCTATTTCATTTATTATATTTGTAGGTGGATATAATGTGAATTTCTTAGTATAAGTGCCATAAAAATATACATATCACCATATCTACAACTTATAAATGCATCAATTGTAGCTAGCAAATGTCTACCAAGGATCAATGGATTCCCTCCTAAATTATTTTTGGGAGTCAAAATCATAAAGTCAATAGGATATTCCCATGAATCTGAGGATACTGATACATCTTCTAATATACCATTAGGTTTAATAACAGATATATCTTCCAATCGCAATAAAGTTGGGGTATATTGAAGATTTGGGAGTTTCAATTGATCCATAGTATTTTTTCTCATGATATTAATGGTTGCTCCTAATTTAATCAAAGTGTTTGGAATTTTGATACCATTGATGTGGATTTTTACAATAGGGCCACCTTGATCTAAATATTTATGAACTATTGGTTTCCCCATCATAATATCTACAATATTTCCTACCAATTGAATTTTTTTAATGTCTTTTATTTTTTTTCCTGGTTTCTCAATGCAAAACTCCTTTATTGTTTTTGCAAAGATAGGTATTTCCTTTATAGCTTGAATTAAATGAATTCCATTGAAAATATTTTTCAATTCATCTAACACATTATTTTCTAGTAAAATTATTTTCCTTTCTACTACCTTATCAATTTGAATCCTTTTAGGAAAAGGGAGACATTGTAAGGAAACATATGGTTGTTCGACTAGAGGCATTATAAGAGTTGATTTTATTTGGTTGTCATATAATTGTGTAGGAACATATTCCTTTGGAGGAATGTTTAATTGATCAAGAGATGTCTCTTTTTCAGGAACTTTATCCTCATATTTTTGGATAACAACTAGTGGTGTTTTCTTTTGCGAGACTTGACTAGATCTAAGTTGGGCAACATTTGGACCTAGAGGAGCTATAATACAAGCTTGAGAATTTTGATCCTCAACATTATAGATGAGTTTTTGAGGGGTTTTATTGTTTGGATTAAGAAGTTGTTACATGGGTAGTTGATTATATTTTTAAGGAAATAGAGTGGATGGTAATGGAAGTGGAAAACTTGAAGTCAACTAATGTTAGAGTTGTGGTTGAGAAGGTTTTGGAGGTTGTGGAGGAGAATAATATTGAGGTTAGTATTGAGGATATGGTTGTTTTAAAGTTTGGGGATACTGAGGATTCTTACCATAATAATTTTTCCAACCTTGTGACTAAGATGGGTTTTGTGGTTGCGGTGGCCAAGTTTTCCATGGCATAGGTGCATTCCAATTAATTTTTTGTTATGCATATGATTATATTGTGCATTGGGATCTTGTGCCACACCTATTTGTTGAGTCTACTAAGGTCTTCTGGGAGCAACATAGCAAAGTGATTCAACTTGACTTATTCTGGCCTCTTCTTGGAAAAAAATCTTAAGTCCATGTATTGAAGGGCACTCCTTTGTAGCATGATTGTTTGCACATATAACACATATTTCAACATTGTGAAGAGGGCCTTCTCTTAAAGCATGCTTTTTCCTACATTTAGGTAAAAAAATAGGTAATGAAACATTCTAAATTTTATGCTTGTTTTGTATCCTTAAAGTAACCAAATGTTCACCAAGATTTCCAAGGATATCAATTTTAAAACTATCAAGCAAATTTCCTAATTCTGCTCTATTTGCTATTCTAGATGCAGACTTTCTTACTGTTGACATGACTAGGTCTCTTAGATTTTTACCATATATTTTCCTCTTGAAATTTGTTTGCAAAATTCACAAATTGCTTGGAATGACAATTGAGAGAAATCTCCTTTTCCCATTAAATTGAGAAGGTCAATCCATTCATCCCTTATTGTTTTTAGCAAAAGAGTTTTTAATGTGTCTTCATCTAATTTATGCAATTGATCTCTTTTGGCATTGTTGGCAAATATTTCCACCAAATATTCAAGATTTTAATCCTCTTTTTTAACCATGTTAAAAAATTCATCATTAAAGTCACGGTGTATGCAATAATCTTTATATTTTTCTAGGAATATTCTTTTCATATCATCCCATGTTCTAATATAATGTGTTCCTAGACCCATGAACCACTAAAAAGCTCCACCTTTTAAAGTGGTTGGAAATAATTTCAATTTTTTAGTATCAAGTAGATAACCATATGATTTGTGTAATACTTCAAACTCAAAACTAAATGTTTTTGGATCCTTCGTTCTTATCCCATGAAAGTTGGGAAGGACGTATGGTGACATATTTTTCATGATAGTAGTGGTATCTATATCTAAAATAGGGAATCCAAAGGGATCATCTTGATGAAAGTATCCACCATCTCCTCTTTCACCTTTACCTCCTCTAGCACCTCCTCCTGCTCTACCTCTTCCTCTACTAATTCTTGGTATCTCCTCTCCATTATGTACTGCACCTTCTTCTTCTCCTGCCATTATAGATTCTTCAAAACTAGTATAAGGTTGAACAATAGGTTTCTTTTCTTCTTCCTCATGTGGTTCCTCTACTAATGTGTTGACGGTGTTGGACACACCAACATTCAGGGGATCACCCCGGTATGAAGTCCCAACTAGACCTCACATTGTTTGGTGTGGGAGTCCCATCCGGTATGATGGCCTGGTTGCCATTGTCTTAAGGATTTGCCTCAACTCTTGCTTGTCAGCACAGTAGAGTGGCTCGCTTTGTCTTCGAGAAGTGAGGTTCGTGTGCATGGTGAGTGTTACAGGTCTATTTGGGCACATCACTATCGATAATCAGAT
Source organism: Pinus taeda (assembly GCA_000404065.3). NCBI lineage: Eukaryota > Viridiplantae > Streptophyta > Pinopsida > Pinales > Pinaceae > Pinus > Pinus taeda. Next base: position 33,704 of record APFE031017233.1, read on the forward strand.
GAGTACAACTAGGGCTCATCAAACCCTAATTCAATTGTTACATTCCCTATACAAGTCATCAAATTGAATGCTTTCATCCATGAAAGTTTCCTAGCTTGAAACCCTGCTGAAATGCCTCATTGGGACACCAGTGTAGCCTTGGTCAAGGGAAACTGTGCTACAGAGCAGGTAGGCCCATTCAGGCCTGCAATACAATGCACTTAGGCACACTTTGACTTGCGTTGGGTGAGATTGAGTGAAATTGGCATAGGATTCTGGGAAAGTTATAGATATGACCTGCAAATATATGAAATGATACAAACATACCCAGAAATAACAAGATCTGAATATAGATAGAAATGCTTCTTTATTGATCAAAACCCTTAAGGTAGGGTAAGACCATACATTCACTCCTTAAGGAAGGAGAACACTCCACAATCCATATGCATGTTCATACAATAATCCTTGACACCTCTCAATGGGGAGTCTCTAGCCTCTATATAGGCATCATACGTACAATACCATGGGTCATTACCATGGTTCCCTCAATACCATCTATCTAATACCATGGGCTTATTACATTATTGCTAACTACTTGTGGTCCCTTACATGATACGAGTTAACCACCTTCTTTATTACTATTTCCCATCCCATTATTACATTATTCCCTAGGGTACTTCCCTTTGCACCCCATCTTATCCCCCCTAGGTATACTACATCAAAGAGGGACTCAGTGGTTGAATTAATATTGAAAGATAAGAAACAACAATAGGAACCACAACAGGTACCAGATACCCATCAGGCTCTATTAGGTGATGAATTAAAGAAAGATACATTGTTGTTTAACACTTCAGCATATCACCACCCACATCACCTTACAAGAAAACAACCAACAAGATGTTAACAAATTAGCCACAAGGACAACAACCCCCGCATGACAGATAGAGAGGAGCGAAGATCCACCTACTACACATCAACATAGAAGAGCTGCCAAGGTCAATTTCCATCTCAAGCGAGCAAGGCACCAGTAAGATCGAGGGTTCACCTTTCTCTTGGATGGCTAGATGCACATGCATGGTACCAGTGGACTACTCTTTTGAGTAGATCTTATTATTTGTGTTCTTCTGATGTTTTGGGGACGAAACATGTTAAGGGGGGTGGAATGTAGTATACCTAGGGGGGATAATATGGGGTACAAAGGGAGGTGCCCAAGGGAATAATGTAATAATGAGATGGGCCATAGTAATAAATAAGGTGGGAAACCCATATCATGTAAGGGACCACAAGTAGTTAGTAATAATGTAATGGGACCATGGTATTAGATAGATGGTATTGAGGGAACCATGGTAATGACCCATGGTATTGTGTGTATGAGGCCTATATAGAGGCTAGAGACTCCCCATTGAGAGATGTCAAGGATTATTGTGTGAACAAGCATATGGCTTGTGGAGTGTTCTCCTTCCTTAAGGAGTGAATGTATGGTGTTGTCCTACCTTAATGGTTTGATATCAATAAAGTGAAGCATTTATATCTATTGCTATTTTATTATTTCTAGGTATATTTGTATTGTCTTATATTTTCATGTCAGATCTATAACAGGGGATATTCCTTGATTCTAGAGCATTCTAGAAGGATGCCCAACTCTTATCTCATCCTATGAGGTCGACTTTGAATAGGCTATGGATCAATTACCCCTCTATCCTCTTATCCCTTTATCCATGGAAACTAACTCCAATTTTGGAAAACCATTCAATGCCCAATTTATGACATAACCACTTGCATTTCCCTATAAATTGACCACTCATCATAGTGATCAGGGGTTGGAATTTGAACATTGTAGAGAAATATTGTTGCTTTGAGATTTGAGTTCATTGTTGAGTAATGTTATGCTGCTGGATTGATGAGCTATTGGTGTCACGTGGAATGAGTCGATCTTGCAGACAAGATAGACCTTCCTAGAATCTAAAGAAGACCTAATGACAAGCAAACCAACCAGACACTATCTTTCTCTAAATGTGCTTTTATAAATAATGGAAAACAAGTGTGTTTAAGGCCTACCTTATATCCAACGCAAGTTTGGGAATGCCCTCGCTTCTTTGATCCAAATGAGTTCCTTTGTCGCGAACCTGCAAATAAAAACAAGGCAAATGATTAAAAAGCACCTGAAAAACCAATATTATAAAACATATTTAACATGAAAGTCAAGGAGTCCATGAAACAAATAACATGAGATACTTGTTGAGAAAAATGAGCTTGATTGTATTAATTCAAAAAAGAAGAACCTTACAACCTTTGCCTTGACGCTGTACAAGCTCCTCCCAGGGTCCAACAAGAAGTCTCCTCTACTTTGACAAGCTTCACTCACTCCCCAATGAAGCCAAAAAGGTATGTGATCTCTCCTCTCAAGCTCAAATAGGAAGTCTTGATTTCACCAGCATTTACCCTCAAAAATGTTCAGCTTCTAACCTCCCTACCCACTAACCCAATGCCTCAATTTATAGTGCAATGGAGGGTAGTTACTAGGTCCTCCTTCAAAGGGATAAAATCCTCCTTCAAAGGGATAGCTCCTCCTAACAAGGGATTAGCTCCTTCTCTTTTGGGATGCATGAACCACTTTGGAGCGAACAATCCACGTCAAAATTCCTTCTAGAAACATCTAAAATTAACCCAAAGTGAGTTTTTTAAGATAAAAATTACGCCTTTTGACTTTCACAGGGGTACGCACCCTCCCCTTTACATATAGAGCGTATAAGTACGCAGGTACTCTGAACAAAGGTTGCGGGCCTGCAGGCAAAAGTGAGAGAAAGTGTGGAACCAGAGTTACATTGCTTTTTGATGTCTTTCTCTCATTTCCAAAGCTTGTTTTGAAGAGCTGAGGTCTGAGACTTGCTTAGGAGGCTGGTATAGATAGTGATAGACCAATAATGACTGCAAATAATCAAGGTGACGATATTTTTGTGTAACAGATCGCCCCCTGAAGTGCGAAGTCTGTAGTAGATGAGGATTTCATTTATCATTTAGGAAGAGTGAAGTACTTTATCATTTCGAGGATCATCTCGCAGAGAGCCTGGTTGGAACTTGTAAAAACATTCAATGCAAAATATATATATGAGATCATATCATCTAAGGTAGGCATTCCCATACTCAGATAAAAACTGACTAAGAGACTGAAAACTGACTAGAAAACTAACTACTGCTCTGATATAGGAATGATCTTGGAACACATCATAAGTATAGACACATGTGGACACAGTATGGATGCAACCATCTGTTTATGAAAAGTCCATAGTATAATGAATACAAAATTCCTCACAGCCTGGATGGTGGAAACTAGATCCAGGGTCTTCATTTCTACTTCCTGAAACAGTACGATTCTATCCATGCGAATGAATGTGTCGAAGTCGAACATGGTAGAAACCGCTTGATTACCAATCAATGATGTAAACTGTTAACAAGCGTGAGAGAAACCACCAATAATGACAATGGCTCTCAAAGTACTCAGCACAATCCATGAAATGTGATAAGATGTGTTGATGTCGAACATGTCATGGGATCCTTTGATCGAAAGTTAATGATGTAAACTGTCGTCAAAGGCGAGAAACCTGCCATTGAGGCATGCAGATCTCAAGGTACTGACGATTCCTAGATCATCTTTCTAGATAATGAATTGAAGTCGATAGAAAGCGATCCGTCGTAGGCAAGCCCACAACACAAAATCATAGATCAAGCTGAAGAAATTAGTTGCAAGGACTGACTCAGGGATGGTCAAGATGGATGACAGACATTTTGCAGATGAATGGCTTATTTTCACTGACCTCTTGAACACATAACGACACGACAGACGGTTTGGTGACGATTGACCCAAAGTTAATACCCAGAAACCGGCTGAAGACTTTCAATATGGTTTGATCAATTGTTAGGCAGAGGATTTCCCAACCCAGGTGAATGAAAGTGTCGTGTTCAAGAGTGGTTATAAAGTATGACAAACAGACTCACTTTTCTCTCTTTTCCCCCACCATTTCTGGCAAGTACCTCTTTACCTTTTACAAGCTTGAGGAGGATAACATATGCTTGATTATAAGCTCACCCTTCGGGTGAGTCCAACTTAATTTAAATGCGAACCCTAAGAAGGAGTGGTTCGTTCCTGTTTGTAATAGAACAGGTCCTTTACTGTCGAATTTTAACGAGTCCAGTATAGGAGAAACTGGGCGTTTTTCATTTTTAGAGAGTCTGAAAAAAAACTAAAGAAGACTCTAGGGTTTGACTTTTTCGTAAATTTGTGTCTCCCAAGCTCGAAAAAGTATAAAATAATACTGGAGAGAACCGCTTGACCTTTTACGATCAAGGAGTACTTTTTGTTATTAGTGTCTTTGATCTGAAAAAGTAAAAAAGCGACCAAGGACACGTCGTTTTATAACCAATATCGAATTTGAAACGACAAAAATCCAGCGACCTTTTTATGTTTTTACAGTCGAAAAATAGTTGTAAATCGACCGTCTTTTAATTCCGTTTTAACGAGTTTAAAAGAAAAACTCGGCAATCTTTTCATATTTTAGGAGTCAGAGAAGGGCTTAAAAGGTGACTCTGGTTGAAAATGATCGATTTCGCCTGAATAATCCTGTTATCTTGCACAAAAACACGAACATTACTCATACCTTCTTGAAAGAGATAAAAATGTCGAAATAATACCTTTTTAAAGTGAAACATAAACAAATTTGCATTTATTTACTCAAAAAAACTTATAAAAAGGGGTTTTTACAATTCATTTTTACCATTTGTGATTTGGGAGAGGAAATAGTGCTTTTGCTTTGAAAACTTCCCGAGAGGATTGCGGAGAATCCAACCATCGGAATCGGAC
>APFE031017237.1:0-20952 GCA_000404065.3 Pinus taeda
GATCATTATCATTATCGGTGATTTCTCTCACATATGTTAACAACTTACATCATTGGCTGGTAATCAGATGGTGTCTTCCCATGTTTGACTTCAGATCACATATTCACATGGTTAGACTCATACTTGAGCGAACGGTTGAACGAGATTGAAGACCCCGAATCTAGTTTCATCCATCCGGGCTGCGATATCAGGAGTACTAAATCATATGTACAATGGCTTTACATTGATGGTCATTCCAATCATGGGTCTATATCTGTAGACGATTGTTTATGTACATGTAATGAAAGTTTATAAGTTGAGTATGGGTATGCCTTCCCTCAACGATTCATTTAAAATCAAATATAATGATATATGTATTGTAATTGATGTAGGTCACCTTCCACTTCGATACCTCCGCATCACATCGTAAAGCATTTCATTCAACATTGGCATTTTTCCGACTTCATGCTTTAGGGGGAAACTGTTATAGATCCATTTGGGCACATCAAATCCCAATATTCAGATCAGTGATTTAGGACTCATCAAACCCTAAAATCAGTTGTTTCATGCCCTAAACAAGTCAACCCTTTGAATGCCTCCTTCCCAGACAGTTTCATGACTTGAAGACATTTAGAAATTGCCTCTAGAGGGACCATCGCAAGTAAGCCCTTATGAAGGTGTGTTGCAGAGCAGCTAAGTCCACTGCCAGGGTGCTTTTGCAGAGCACTTAGGCTTCCTTTCACCTACGTTGGGCGAGAATGAATGAAATTCACATAGGGTTTGGGAATATTCTTATCTTGTGGAGTCATCTAGAAGTTTCCCTATATTGTCAACTCCCATGAGCTCAAAAATGGGTGAGGAATGAGTTAATCATCATCCTATCCTCTCATCCCTTCCTCCATGGAACTAATTATAAGTATGGAAGGCCATTCAATGTCACCATTAATGACAAAACCTCCTTCATCTTCCTATAAGTTGACCACTCATCTAAGTGATCAGGGGTTGGATTATGTTGAATTGTAAGGAGATAATGCTGCTATGAGACTTGACTTTGGAGCAAATGATGTGATGCCACAAGCTTGTCTTGCTTTTGAGGTGATGTGGATGGGATCCAAGCTGGAGGAATGACTTTGAATCAGACATTGATGGTTGTAATTCCTTCTTCTATGTAATAAAGTGTTTGAACCTTTTTCCATATTTGTGTTCTTTCATAATGCTTACATGTATGAATTGCTTCTGATTCCTTTCATTTATATTCAATGGATCGTATGTTTCGATCGGTTTTCGTCTTCTATTGTGTTGACAGGGTACTTTTCAAGCGGTTTAAGTACAGGAAGGAGCGACGGAATCAACACAAAGGAGACGAGAGGAAAGCGGAATTACATATAGGCCTTCTATCCTCTCCTCTTATCTATTGCTTATAGGGAAAGTCTAAAACACTTTAAACTGTTGTTCTGGGAACAACTACTTGTCTAGTGAATTAGTATTTATCCATAGATGCTAAATTCTCCAAAACAATAAGGAACCTAAGGCTCATACCAACATACAAGTCTCCCTTTACCATTTTAGTTCATAAACTACTATTATCATAGTTAGTCCTTGTAGCCACATTAAACATCTCAGTTTAGATATTCTTAATACATTGTGATTACATATAATCATTTAGAAGGTTTCCCTGCCAGAAAACAACATATTCACAAAGAGAATACTAACCAACATTCAAGCAATATATGCTAGTTACTCAGCTCTATGGTCATACATATTCCATAATGCAATACAAATAGACTTAAGCTTATCATTACAATTACATACATAAATACAACATGTTAATAAGCATGACACTTCAAAAAGTGTTTTCATTTCATTGACAACAAACTAAATTTCACTTATCTAATTCAATTAAACTCGTTGGGCACTAAAGAAGGAACAACCACTCTCCACCCAATCATAGGCACAACTACACTAAAAAAAATTGTAGTTGGCTACCCCCTAGCTAGATCCAATGTCTAAAAGATGCTTTGCTTAGGGAAGTTCAACATCGTTGAACTTGGGTATAAAGTATGAAGGAAATTCCCCTTCACTTGTAGGAAATAGGGATGCCACCTCTCAAGCATTGAGTTTGGGCTGATTGTACAAAAAATACGGCCACAAATGGCCCGCACAGTGTTAAATGAAATCCCTTTAGTGCTCTATACGATCCCTCAATGATTCACCTTCGCTTCAATGCTTCTTGTGCACATAATAACTAGATAGTCGAGTTCCTCTCACTCTACCCAACTCAATTTGAGGACTTCCTTGTGGATTTCCTCAACTATCACATTTCAAGCATGGACTCCTGCACAAGTTTTTTGTGAGTTAGGGTAATATTTTGTCTCCCTCTATCCAAGTCACTTTCTTGTAGCCTGTGCGGTTCAATTTCCAAACATGGATTTATAAGTCACCTGCACAAAAGGGAATTTTGGGTTCACATCACATAGTCTCCCTAGTTAGAAATTTGTGACCCTCACTTCTATCCCTAGTTAGAAATTTGTGACCCTCACTTAGGCTTTCAAGTCAACTATTATGTATGGTATGTAGCCCATGCTTGGGCATTATAGTACCTCCTCCCCCATCTCTCTCATAAATACCTAGCATTAGGTAGATCAACTAGAACATCAAGATCCAAAATCTTTAATTTTAGAAAGTATAGGAAGAAACTTCCAAATCTCCCTTACAACCTTCCTACCCAAGGATTGTAGCCATTGGACTCCTAGTACAACATCAACACCACCCATTGGAATGGAAAGCATTGGGCTATTCAATAGATATTCTCCCATGGATAGTTTGATATTATGGCACTTTCTGGAGCAATTTATGGTTCCTCCACTTGCAACCATCACTTGACACTCTAGTGCTAGATATGGGAGGCAACTCAATTCCTTGGCTATCTTACAATGAATAAAATTATGGGTACTTCCCGAATCAATCAACACTATTACCTTTTTCTTCTTGATATATTCTTCTATCTTGATAGTTTGAGGAGTGGTAATTCTAGCCAATGCGTTACAAGATATGGTAGGATTCATTTCTTCTTTCTCTAGGGTTTGTTCCTAGTGTATATCCTCTTCTTTTGACGTTTCTTGTTCATTTTCTTCCTCCTCTTCACAATCTATGTAAAATAATTTCTTCTCAGCACACTTATGAACTTTAGTGTATTTGTTATCACAACTGTAACAAAGCCCTTTTTCTTTTTTTTTCTTCCAATTGTTGGGGTGTCAACCTTGTAGGTTGTGGAAGGCTAGGGGAACAACACTTCCATCCTTATAGTTTTGAGTGGTAGGCTTCCTTGTTGCCATAATTTTGCTTTCCATTTTTCTTGCCAACCTGAATGCCTTCTCCAATGAGTCAAGTTCCCAAAGGCGAACCTCATGTTGGATGTTATCCTTTAAAGTCCCTATGCACATAAATCCTATGCTCCTTTGGAATATATTTTATCCTTATATTCAATTTTTGGAAGTCCTCAATGTGCTCCATCATTGAACCCTTTTGTTTGAGTTTTATCAATTGGCTAAAAAAAGTGTTGTTTTTTGTATCCTCATAATGTGCTATCATTTCTTCCATAAAAATTGCCCAAGTGACAATTTCTTTATGAGAGCAAAGCCATCGATACCATACAAACTGATTTGGTTCCAAATATAAAGTTGCAATTCGTACCTTTTGTGTGTTTTGCACATTATGGAGATCGAAATATTGCTCCATCTGTAGTATCCATGTTATAGGATCCTTGCCATCAAACTTCCTCATATCTATCTTTGGAACATGATGGGTCTTCAATCCAACATTAGAGTCTATGAAATCATGACTAACATTTCTTTTGTTCTCATCATGAGTTTCCTTTACTACCCTTTCACCATTAGTAAGCATTTCTTGTAGCAACTTAGTCAAATCTATCTTCAAATCTTCCATGTCGCCTTTCAATTTTTCTATACCATCCATCTTAGCATACATGCCATCCATCTTAGCTTCCACGCCATTCATCTTAGCTTCCATTCCTCTCTTTAAACCATCAATCTTAGCTTTTGTTACCTTTTGTGAGAGTGAAATTTGTTGCACTTGGTTTCGTAATTTTGATATATCATGTTACATTTCTTCCTCTTCTTCATGAGTCATGCTAGAGCTTTCTGGTTTTTTACTAGGTGTTTCCATTTTCTTTCTTCGAGGCATCGATTAATGATAATTGTGCTTCACTATTCCCTTTGAACTTCAAACTGACTTTTCAACCCAAACTTATGCAAAAATTTAAAAAGACTACACACCTTTTTTGGCTTTGTAGAAGCTCGATATTGAATATGTTGTATCTCTGTAATTGCGAATCTCCAAGGTCTGAAATTGCTTCCTGTGGTATCCCTCTTAGTCCTCTTTCCAATGCCACCAGTCTGATCAAACTTGGATTCTCCAAGAAAGAGTTATGCCCAATCTCCTAAGATGACCCGATTATATAATTTTTCAGTAGAGCGAACTTGTACAACATTCCACGTGTCAGTATTTCAACCTTCGGATATAAAAAAGATTCACAAAAAACTACAGTCTGTCCTCTTTCTGTAACATTTTACGAAATTTCAATTTGATGCTCAGAGAGAAAGTTATGACGATTTGATTGGAATGTAATTTGGGAGTCTACAAAAAACCTAACTTTCTCATATCATATCTCCAAAAATGTAGAAAGAAAAGATATGAAATTTGGACCCGAGGTTCATACTGATTTCGGCTCAAATGGGTTTTTTTTTTAGTTTCTGAAACTTTGTAGAGGAAAAGTTATAGCAAAAATTCCACAATGACCTGTTTGGAGCAGCGAAACCCTAGAATCCAAAGCTCTAATACCAAATGTTAAGAAACCAGCTCACAAAAAAGATAGAAAAGATAGATCAATGACTTCATAATTAGCCTCTTAGAGGGGGAAACCTCCTTTACATTAAACAAATGAACAATTCTTGGATGATACAAATGACAAAACCTCCTTTTTATATATATGAGTCTAAGGGGTCACAATATAATCAAAGTCGACATAACAATAATAATATAAGGGCACAACAATAACAATAGTGGCCTTCTATGGGGCACAATAATAACAATATGGGGACAATAGGGGCACAACAATGACAATAGTAATGGGGGAATCACTAGTATTATAGTGACCTAACAATATTTCTCTTTGTATCCTCATAATGTGCTACCATTGATTCTGCAAAAAATGTCCAAGTGACAATTGATTTACGAGGACAAAACCATCAATACCACACAAACTAATTTTGTTCTAAATATAAAGATGCAATGCGTACCTTTTGTGTGTTCGACACATCATGTAGATCAAATAATTTCTCCATCTGTAGTATCCATGTTATCGGATCCTTGCCATCAAACTTCCTCATATCGATCTTTGGAATTTGGTTAGTCTTCAACCCACTATGGGAGTCTCTAAAATCATCATTTGTATTCCTTTTATCCTCATCATCGTTTTCGTAGAGTACCTTGTCACCACTAGGAAACATTTCTTGTAGCAACTTTGTCAAACCTTTCAAGTCCTTTTTCATTTTTGTTTTAAAACCATCCTTCAAACCTTCCATCTTGACATTCATCATTGCTTCCATGTCAGATTTCAAGCCATCCATCTTAGCTTCTAGTTCATTTTTGGTTACTCTTTGCAAGAGTGAAATTTGTTGCACTCGATCTCATAATTTTGATATATCATGCTGCATTTCTTCCACTTCTTCATTCATCATACTAGAGATTTGTGGTTGCTTACTAGGTGTGTCCATTTTTTTTGTTTCAAGGAATTTTGGAATCAAACAACAATGTATATGCTACACTAATCCATTTGAATCACTTCAAACCGATTTTTCAAACAAATGTTATGAATTTTTTTAAAAATACACACATTTTTCTTGCTTTTTCAGAAGCTCTATATTGAAACTATTGTATCTCTATAATTTCAACTCTACAGTGTCTAAAATTTCGTCCTTTGGTAGCACTTTGAGTCTTATTTCCAACCCCACAAGTCATACCAATATTGGATTCTTCAAGAAGGCGTTATGCCCAATATCCCACGATGCACTGATTATAGACTAGTTTAGTATAGCGAATTTGTATGAGATTCCACATATCATTGTTTCGACCTTCAACCTTGAAAATGATACATGAAAAACTACAGTCTGTGCAATTTCGACCACTTTTTACGAATTTCAAATCTGATTCTCGGAGAGAAAGTTATGATGATTTTCCTTAGGTCACTTGTTTGAGATTGAATTATGAAACCTGCACAAACCTAAATTCTTTGGGCCATATCTTAGAAAATATAGCAAACCAAGATATGAAATTTCTATACTAAGTTCACCGTGATTTTGAATCCATGTGGTCGAAATTTTAGCTTTTGAATGCTCGTAAAAATTTTTATATAGTGAAAATGACAAGATGGCCTATTTAAAGCAGCGAAACCCTAAATCCAAAGCTCTAATACCAAATGTTATGCAACTAGCTCACAAAACATAAGAAAATATAGATGGATGGCTTTAAAATTATCCTTTTCGAGGGGTGAACCTCTTTTACATTACATAAATGAACAATTCTTTGATGATACAAATGATAAGTCATCCTTGGTATATATAGGAGTTTTAGGGGTCAGAATATAATCATAGCCTACATAACAATAATAATGTAAGGACACAACACTAACCATAGTGAGCTTCTATGGGGCACAATAGTAACAATATGGGGGATACGTGGGCACAACAATAACAATATGGGCTACACTAACAATAACAATAATGAAGATACACTAGTATTATAGGGACCTAACACAATGACCATGAGGTTCATCTTCTTATTTTCTTTGTTTTTGTTCTTCGGGTTAAGATATGGATGCAACTTCCAACACTTCTCCTCTATATGGTCATCAATGTTGCAGCAGTTGTTGGGATCTTTGCATTGGTGTGTTGGGGCTACCATATTTTTATCTTTTCCTCCTTTCCCCTTCTTCTTCCCCTCCTTAGAAACGTCCATGTTCTCCTTTTGCTTAGATCCACTTGATTTCCCTATCTTTAGGCCTATGTTCTCTAGGTATTATGCATGTACACAAGCCTCATCCACCAATCTAGGTTTGAACAAAATCACTTGCTTTCACAAATGGCTATGTAGACCCCCCAGATACTTAAGGAGTACATCTAGGTTTTTTGGGAGATACCCAACACTATGCCCATATTTTTTAACTATGTGGTGTACTCCTATATGATTTACCCTTACCTTTTCCTAAACTAGTGCCACCGTATCCACTACTCCTCTGCATACCCAATATGGTAAAATTGTGACTTTTTGAGGGTTTTAAAGTCTTATACATGAGCCTCATCCACTAATATAGGCTTGAACAACATCACTTGCTTTCACATATGGCTATGTAGACCACCCAGATACTTGAGGAGTACATATGAGTTTTTTGGGGAGATACCCAGCATTATGGCCATCTTTTTGAAATTTAAGGTGTACTCCTATATGCTTTGCCCTTAATTTTGCCTGAAGTAGTGCCGTCGGATCCACTTGTCCTTTATATACCCAATATGTTAAAATTATGACTCTATGGGGGGTTTGAATTCCTCCCACTTAGTCACTGTAGGTTCTCCCTCCAACCTAAGGGTCTCTGTGTGGCTTTCCCACCAAGTGAGGCATGACCCTCTAATTCCAGCCGTGCAAATGAAATTTTATATTCTTCCTTAACATGATGGACACTCAAATAAACTTCTAATTAATACAACCAATGATTTAGCTTCAGAGCATTAATATCACCTTGGTACAACTTAATATCGACCTTCACTTTCATTTTGAACAAGGATTGTGAATGATTCAGGGCACCTGAATTTGGTTGATCTTTTTCGGGTCCTTTCTTTGGTTGGTCCTCTATTTTCTCTTGGTCTCTTGATCTCCCCTCTAAACTATCCTCTACATTAGAACCCCCATTTTCTCCAAATACACCAATCTTATTGCTCATAACCAACATGAGGAGATTTATATTACAACTTATATATGCAACTTGTGCTTCCAGTTGTGAAGACCTCTCCTTTATAGGATCACAAGGGTCATTCACATAGTCATCAACCATGATTGGGGTTTTACGACTTTTGGCCTAGCTATTCTAGATCCACTACAAATCTCCATAATATACTCAAATAAACTTTCTTTGATACCAATATGATATGTTAATTGTTGTGGATATTCCACTAGATAGTTCATCACAATAGATTTGATAAAACTATATTGAAAATTTTGAAAATTGTTTTATTTCTCTTCGGATTTCTGGATCTGTAGATTATTATTAATTGTGTATGCATGCAAATTAAAATTATATAGAAAATTAATAGCAATGAAATAAAAACTCAGAAAGTATGACTTGACATAAGATATGACCCAGTAAACCCTTTCAGGAGAAAACCTAGCTAGAAGGTGAGGTTGCTCTACTATCTTTCTTTGAATAGAAAATTGTCGTGAGTACAAAGAAGTATGGCTCGTGGCTTGGGGCTACTACAATGCACAATCCTCTATGTGTGCTCTATCTCATATCCCTCTCGGTTATTTTGGCTCATCTATGGAACAAATGCACTCGAATGAATGGAACCACTTTTCCTCCTAGTGGCTTGATTATAACACACCCATATAGCCTACTAGTGGTTAATTTTAACTACCTTAACTCTTAACCAAAGTTATAATATGGACTCTTCTAGAATATTCTTCATCATAACCATGTGGCTAGCCTCCCTTTCATGCATAATGGAGGATGACATGGCATCCTCTCGAATTATGGTGGTGAAAACAAGAAGGTCAACTTCTAAGTGTAATAAATTTTGCATACAGACTTCGATTGATGCATTTTTTGCACTTAGAAAGGTATTTGTGTGTAGAATAGGTAAAATAGATGTTTCACCAAAGTGAAAATGTTTTACCCCCAAAAAACATCATTTGATGCCTCAAAATGCTCTCAAAAGGTTTCATACCCTAATTTGCCAAACTGGGTCTCATTGGTAAAAATAGTCCTCTGAGTTGATTCCTCCACTTCTTCCACTTTGAAAGCATTGAGATGGATGAAATTATAATGATCCAATCCAAATCATCTTTGGGTTCTAAGGATATCATCTAGTGAATAAGTGTCTCTATTACCCTCCTGTCATCTAACTCTTCTTCCCTATTAAGAGAAGTTATGGCCAAGTCATGTTGGACCATTTTGTTGCACATTCCTTTTTGTCTTTTTGTTGAAAAGGTATTTTCTTATATGACGGAAGAATATACTTTGCCCTTGGTCTTTATGCTCTTTAAATTTACCAAAATCATAGGGTGGTTGTGGTGCCTATTCATCTCTAATTTGTTTCCACTACTATGATAGCTTAGAGGACACTATTGTTAGCTTAAAATGATCATAAATAATAGTCAAACACACTAAGTTACCTTGGATACATCAACACTCACTTAAGCTAACATGAAATTGATGCTAACACATTGTTGTGGCGGCAACAACCACCCTCCAAATTTTTTCCTTAGCTTCGTTTTGGAGCCTCCCTTCCAAACTTCACAGCTACATGTCTTGATTCGTCAAGTACACAAGATTCAATGTTTTTCTTGCACAAAGGCAGCCTGTCGATCACAACTCGATGCATTCCCCTCATAGGATGATTACCCGGACTTAGTCCAACTGCAAGCTGAGAAACTCCCCCAATAAATTGCACAATTCTGGAGGGAAACCAACCTTCTCTCCAGAAATTGGGCAGCTTGCTGGGCTCCAGAATTGTGCAATTCTGGCAGTCAACACTCATAGTGAAAATTGTGCAATGTTCCCCAGCAGGGCTGCTCAGCCCATAATTTGCGCAAATCTGGGCAGTAGTCAGCTACTCTACCCAGAAATTGCGCAAATCTCCTGGGAAGTCAACCCAGCTCCCAACCAGAAATGCACATTTTTTCCCAACAGTCGAGCAGTCTCTTGCATGTGCAACTGAGTTGACTGGTTCCCTCCAAGACCTAACAAAACTAACTTGCATGCATGGGTTGTTTCTCCCAAGGCAACATGAAAGGCATCCCTTGTTTCAGGGATCTATTTTTGGTAGTCGGAGGTTACATGCAAGGATCATTTCAGAATCCTCCCACCAAGTGTCCCCTAGATTTGTGGCATGCGCATCACAACCTCGATGTTATCAAAACCCATCAACCAGATGCCTCAGAGCTCATTCCTCACACCAACCTTGCAACTTTGACATCCCACATCACATCTAGGAGTTGTAGGCACACTCAACTTAGTTGTTTTGGGGTAAGCCCACTTTCCATGACTTGTGTTGCATTTCTAGTGCTTTTTGTGTTTTTCTTCGTATGAATGTTGTATGCTTGGTTTCAGTGAATGCTTGCTGTCATTTTGATACATACTAGCTTGTACTAGCACCATTTCAGTTTTCTTTGCTATCTCACTGCTTTCGCATGCATGAAACTGTTTTGCATGAACGGTCGTCGATTCGACGACTCGCTTCACCCACATGCATGTTGATCTGTTTACTAAATCTTTCAGTCAATGTTTACATGCACAATTAATCACTTCTACCTTCACTTAGTGTTGTCATGCATTCACTTCCACATTTGCTTTCAGTTGCCCGTTAGCGAGTCTAGGTAGCCTTGGCCTGGACTCTGCCTCACCAAGAGCCTCACCAAGACAATATTACGCAATACTAGGAGGGAAGGCTTTGTCTTCCTCTCTGGAAATGCACATTTCTGCCTAGTGACTATCCTCTAGGACCTTTTTGTGCATTTCTAAGGGATAGTGACTGCTGGCCTAGAAAATTGCGCAATGCAGTCACTGAGCCTATAGCCATTGCCAACTGAGATTGTGCATTGCTTAATTCCAGCTGTCAATAGCCAGACTAGACTATGCATTGGACAGCTCCAACAGTCAGTCAGTCTCCCAGCAGCCCAGACTATGCCTTGCACAGTCTTGGCAGTCAATCTCCCGACCTCCCGACCAAAATTGCACAACCTTCATGATGAGTCACACAGGTATGTTACAAGTCAGTTCTCAAGTTCATTTTGGTTTTCGACTGACAGATTGTTTGCCATGAGCATTGTCATGTCTCCAGGTATTATAGGTGTTCATCTCCCTCTCAGTAGTGCAAGTACAATGGTTTCCAAGAGAGCAAAGTCGAAGACACCATTCAGAGCACACCTGAAGATGCAGTCGATCAAATGTCTATGAGCTTGCCTGCTCATGAAGATATCAAGTTGTTCGTAGACAAGGACATCAAGATATGACTACAACATCATCACAATGAGCAGCATCATGAACAACAGCTGAAGGTAGCATACCAAATGCAACGAATGCAAGAGGAAGGTTGTTGACAACACAGAGGCGGAACAAAGTTGCAAGCTCAAGCAGATCCACTGATGATGAAAGCAACTTTGGAGACTCGGGCTATGAGGTGACGACGTGACATGAAGATTGCGTGAAGACAGAGAATGGAATAAAGAAGGAGTTGCATGTGCTGAAGCAACAACTCAAGGAAGAACATGAAGCTGCACATACAAACGAATGAGTTGCAGCAAGAACATGAAAAACAATGGGCACAACATGCTCTCATGGATGAAACTACGATCATACATGTTAAAGATCCATCCCAATAGCTGGCATGGAGCAGACATGGTGAGCAGTGTTGTTGGTCACATGCAAGGTATTCAACAACATGCATGTCATTATGGGCACGCATGTGATCCAATCCCTTCAGCACACTCACAAAGGCAAAGACAAGAAGAAGGTCCAACTGGAGTTGAACATGTACTTCGGAAAGTTGATGTGCGTCACCACCATCACACACTTGAAGATCAGCATGGACATTTTGCACTAGTGTGTTTTCGGTTCAGCCGCACCCAAGAAGACCATGTGCATGTTAGCAGACAAGTTGGATGAAGGAGCCATACCAATGCACCAAATGCAACGGAGGCAAGAGCTCGCTTCAGCAAGATGTCACCATGGGGTGCATGCACACCATCACAGACGACTAAGCTTTACATTAGCTCACCAACTTCACCGTCACAAGCATGTCAAAGAGTTGGTCTCACCTCAATGGACCGACTGTCAATGATGTCTTACATGGCTTGCTCGAGCCATTTTGTCTCACATGAGCACATGTGCATTGTAATATAATGTCATGTCAAGTGGAAGTTCAAGTGTCAATAGTTGGATGCAACAGTGATAGAGTAGATGAAGAGTAATGAGGGTAGATGAACTGTCACGAAGGGGAATGTCAAGGGTCACCCCACCCTTTGTTATAAATAGAACCTCATAACTCATTGTAAAGGCTTTTGGTTAGCCAAGCTTCCGATAAGACTATCTTTTTAGAGAGCTTGGACAATATTGTAACGCGCCTTGGCTTCTCCACTGCACGGAGCTAGTACATCTCTTTAGAGGAGCAGGCGGATGTGGCTGTAACGTTCCACTGTTGGGGCTAATGGGTATATATCGATGTATTGTATGACTAGAACTTACACTTCTTTATATAATAAGAGCTAGCATGTTTCATGCATATGTTGTATTGTATTCCAGCTATCTTGTTTACTCTAAACGACATATGTATTTGCTTTCTTACGCACGCATATATGCACTGTTCTGTATGAGCATGTATGAATCTTTCTGAAATGTGTTGATTGGTTTAACCATCACTTTGGATTTCTAGCTGACTTGTTTTCCAACTTGTGATGCATATTCTCTCATGTGTCCCCTTCCCATTTGAGTACTATTACAAGTTGCCAAGGGGCACACTCATCTCAACCCACATGTGTTAGAACCTCTCATGCACCTTCCTTGACTCACCGCAGCGGTCACATCCTTGCCACTAATAGAGTTATCTTACTTGCCTCTGTGTGAAATCACGGTCAAAGCATTGCTATACGACCCACTGTTGGGACTCCTACACCAAATGGTCTGAGGTCCAATTGGGACTTCTTACCGAGGAGATCCCCTAACACGTTGGCGGGTCCAACACCGTCAACACACATTCATATATAGGTTAAACAGATTAGCATGGTTTAAATTCAACAATTTCATATCAATAGATATTTAATTTAACCCTTTACTATAAACCCATTTAGTCCAAATACTAAACCTTTGCTCTATTGAGTGGAGCTCCAAATTTATTCCTATGGTGTATTTCTAGTTCTGTATGCCTAGTGTTTGAATAACACGTCTGATACCACTATGTATCATAGCTCTAACTTAATTTCAGATAATTTTATATCTCTAGGGCCCATCTAGCCTAAGTGTTGAACCTGAACTCTTATACCACTATGTATTATAACTCTAACTTCATCTCAGTGGCCCATCTAGCCCAAGTGTTGAACCTTCACTCTAATACCACTCTATAGTGTACCCAACCCCCTAATGTTCTATTTGGGTTGTGGAGCATAACTAGACATGACCTTCAAGGTTTATTAAGAATATGGGGTTATCAAATTTCCTCTTTCTTCCACCACCTCAAATCATATTTCTAATACTGCCATCACCTTCTGCTTGTCAAGAGCTTTCCAACTATACAAATTTCATCTCATTCTAAGCTCAAGGCATAAGGTTATGCCCAATTGAATATTTACCCCATAAGGGCCACATCAACATCTATATAGACCACATGTCAGACATATGGCAACCATTGGTCATGTGCCATGCCCACACTAATCCTCATCTATAAATGACTTATCATATTGGAGCCCCACAATATGGGGATTTTTATAAAAGTGCATTTTCCCAATGTTCTAGTGCTCATGTATCATGGTATATTGGTACTCTAATATGTCAATATGTCTATTTCCATAAACCTATGATACGTCAATATGGAGATATTACAATATGGAATACCAAGATATTGATAATTTATTGTATTACCAATCCTTACAAATTCCCAATATGTCAATATACAACTCAACATGCCACCTCATTTCTCTGACACCCAATCACCATCTCAATGTGTCCTTTGCCACATGGCACTACTGATGTGTTCCATATGTCACTCACACTTACACATATGACCTACCAAAATATCGAATTTGGGTGACATATGTCATGCATGTGGCACTGCCACGTCATCATTTTTAACGTAATGTTGAAATATTTCTTTAGGATTCCCCGATACTTCAATATCCAGTGTCATTAGGTAACACACATAGTCAACATCAATTCTATAGTCAAATGAAGTTTTTTGACCAAGGCCACATCATACCGAGGAATTCCTAAGAAGGACATTTCTCCTATTCTTTTGGTGGCCCGATATATGGTAAACCCCTCCTTCTGTTTGGCTCTTAGTTATGGCTCCCATCAAGCCATGTGACCAAGGGTCAAGGCTAAGACTTCCAAACCCCAAATTTCAAGGAGTAAATCCCCATATCTCTGCCCAAATCCTCCAAGCCTTAACCACCTCTGGAGGACAAAATTTGACTTTCTAGGTCAACAATCTTGCCCAACTACTTCTTAAAATTCAGAGCTCTTCAACTACTTCTAAACACAATCAAACCACTACCTTCAACTAAGCAACTCCAATCGTCCTCTTGTCTATCACTTAGGTAATTGTTATTGATGTCAAAGGATGCCCAATTGAAGAAGAAAAATGCATAGGCTTAAATGGGACTTTAAACCTTTCCAATGACTACTTACATGCCTCCTAACTGCTCCCCGTTGAAGAGAAATTGAATCTACAAGTTCAAAAATAAAGTTGGCCTACATAAGTACAAGTCACCCCCTTCCTGAACAGTCGTGATGGTTTAGTGTGATTAAACTTGTATAAATACAAGCCATGCCTCTTCCATTTTGGCCAAGCAGCGCGGTGAAGATAAGATAAGAAGAAGCTCAAGTCTGAAAGAGAAGAACAATGGTTTGTACCTTAGGAACTCTAAGGCAAATTGAAGGATAAATTCAAGGTTTTGGTTATGTTCTCGGGTAATGGTTATTGGTGTTTTCTTGATCAATTCATTGGACACTCTTGGAGACAGATCTTAGCCAATTTTCAAGGGATAACTTTGGCTTAACATCAATCCTACTTTAGCACAAAATTTTGGCCTACTACAAACCCGAGGTTTTGCTTAAAGTCTAAGGAAATTTGATCCCTCTATGGCTAGCAAACATCGGCCCTAGGGCAAGATTTTAGGACTCTGTAACTCAACCTTCTAAGTTGCCTCGGCCCTATAACTAGGGCAGATTTGAAGCAGAATTTGACCCTGTGGTAAGAGTGAATCTTGACCCTAAAATTTGAGGATTTTTGAGGTCTAATACAGGCTTGCAATTTAGCTTCTTTGAAACATATTTTTGGCCCCCTTTTTGCCTTAGGTTTCAAGCATATTTTGGAGACATTTGAGGGCATATTTTGGAAGCATTCTAGAGTTTTCATTGCAGACCGCTTTGAGCTATATTGAAGGCATTTCTTAGACAAACCTAGGTGACCTTTTGGAGCAACCTTTCTAGAGTTTTCTTTGAAGTAGTCCTGTAGCAAACCTTGGAGTAACTCTTGAAGAACCTTTTGAGCAACTATTGTGAACCAAACTTTTAAGAATTCCTTCGAGTGTCTTGGAGACTAGTTGAAGCAGCCTTGGAAGCATTTGTTGAAGTAGACTTGAAGCATTCTTGGAGTAGACTTGGAGAAGATATGGAGGACTTCTTTTGAAGTGAATTTGGAATTGGTTTTGGAAAGATTCTTTGAAGAAATCTTGAAGAAGTTGATTTTAAATTTTACTTGGAAAGGTTGAAGCCTAGGAGGATTTGAGTCATCATTTTGTCCAAGTTGGTGCCTGGATTTGTTGAGAGGATTGGAATCCTCATTTTGACCAAGTTGGTGCTTGGATTTGTTGTGAGGATTTTAGTCCCCATTCAAGGTAGGAGCCTTGAAGAAGTCAAATATATTGTTGTATAGATTAGAGCCTGAATTTTTGTAAAAGAGGATTAGAGTCATCACAATCTTCATCAATAAAATTGTTTTATTCTATTTCTTATGTTCTATTTTAACTTGTGATAAAAATATTAACTGGCATAAGATAACAATTAAAAGAAATATTGATTCAACCCCCCCCCCCCCGCAGTATTTCCAACAGAGGGCCCCCATAAGTTGGCATATATGTGGAGACACAAGAAGGCTTAATATCATGCCAACATACAAGTCTCCTTCATCATTTAAGTTCATAAACTACTGCTATCACAGTAGGTCCTTATAGCCACAATTAACATCTTAGTTCATATATCTATAACACACCATGATTACGTATAATCAATAAGAAGGTTTCCCTGACATACAACAACATATTCATAAAAGGAATATTGACCAACATACAAGCAAGCTATGATAGTTACTCATTTTGCTGCTCATACATATTCTATAATGCGATACAAATAGCTTTAAGCTTATCATTACATTTACATTCATAAATACAACATATCAATAAGCATGACACTTTAAGAAGTATTTGCATTTCATTAACAAGAAGATAGATATCACTTATTTAATTCAACTAAACTCATTGGACATTGAAGAAGGGATGACCACTTTCCACATAACTATAGGCACAACTAAATTACGAGAATCTTGGGCACCCCTGAGGTGGATCTAATGTCTAAAGGATGCTTCACTTAGGGAAGTTCAACAAGGTTCAACTTAGGGCATAGAGTATGAAGGCCATTCTACTTCACCTGTAGGGAATAATGATGCCACCTCTCAAGCATTGAGTTTGGGCTAATCACACAACAAAATATGGCCATTGAAGGCCTAAACAACACAAAAGGAAATCCCTTCACCACTCCCTTCAGTCCTTATGTGATTCTCCTTCTCTAAAGTGCTTCTTATGCACATAATAATTGAACAACTAACTTCCTCTTGGTATACGCGACTCAAGCTGAGGGCTTCCCCATGGGTTTCCTCAACTATCACAATTCAAGCAAGGAATCTCACACATGTATGTTGTGTTAGTTTTTGTAGCATCAGATGGTATTCTAGTCTCAAACTTTGTGGAGAGGTTCCATAACCCGAAAATTGTTTATGGAAATTCCACCTAGACACAACTCAATTAAATTAATTGATCGATAATTAAAAATGCCTAAGTCTAACTTATGGAAATCGATTAATTAATGGGAATTATTTGAGAAAGGTGAGAATTATCTAGAAACTGACATGGATCAACTTAGAGATGATCTTAGCCATTGATGAGGATTTAATCATGGCCATTAATGATCTAACGAGAGATTATAAGAGGGGGTTGATGGGGTTGGAGAAGAACACACATGAAGAGCAAGTTTCCATGATAGATCGATTTTCCAGAGAGCAACATTTAGCTAGAATAATTTGAGCTAGAAGGAAGTAGGAGCAAGAGGGAGATCAGTAGCAGGATTTTAGAGGAGATTTCCAGTTTTAGAAGAGTCAATTGAGAGAGGGACGAGTTTTCCTCAAGGAGCTGTACACGACATACATGGAGAGCTTCAGAGGAGAGTTCGATTCAACTAGAGGAGGAGTCGATTCAGTTGTTGGAGGTTGAGATAAATTCCAGAGGCCAAGAAAGTCACTTCCCGGGCAGAGATAGGCATAGTTGCAGGATTCAATGTGTTCCAGAGGTTGCACAAATTAGCATGTGTAGAGGCAGCACAAAGGTCGATGCAAGGGTATTTCATGTGGACCAGGTTGGCTAGATTTTAGAGCATAATCGGTTGTGGTGCTGATGTATTGGCCTCACAAATATTTTGTCAATATTTTTATGAGATTGGATTGCTATATTAAGCATCTAAAATTGTACTCAAGATTTCTATTGCTACATAATAATAAAACTCTCATTTGCTGCACCGATTTTCCTGCATTGGGTTTTTCCAGGGACATTTGTCCAAAAATAACTATGTCAAATTTTATTTTGTGTGTGCATATTATTTCTCAGTTTCCAGTTTATTTTTCGCAACAATTTTATATTGAAAATTGTAGTTGTGATTGTATTCGTTATTTTTCGTAGCAAATAAACTGCTTAAAAATAAATCAATTAGAAGAATAATTTCCAGTTGCTGCAATAGTTGAATTTTTCAGATGTTGTGACCCAAGGGAATGTTATGTCTCCATATGTTCGGGTCACTCTCTCATAACCTCTATGGTCCAATTTCCAAACACAAGTTTACAAGTCACCTGTACATAAGGGGATTATAGGTTAACATTGACACTGTCTACCCAATTAGTAATCTTCAACACACACTTCTCTAGTATCTTTGTCTCCAATGGTAAGCATATCATCTTCCCATTCATGAGAATTGCCTCACGTATGAGAAGTTTGGGATCCCTCCTTGGGTTGCGGGGTCAACCAGGATTGCTCCATATGGTATGTATCCCATGCTTGTGTAGCTTGGAACCTCCTCTCCCATCTCTCACATAACTGCTTGGTAGTAGGTAGATCAACTAGAACATCAAATGTAAAAATCATCAATTTTAGAAAGGATAGGAAGCTTTCTAATCCTCCTTACAACCTTCCCCAATCAAGTTAAGCTTTAAGAGTTTAGGATCCATATAGATTGGTCCTTCTCTTTAGCTTCAACAATTTCTAGTTTAATTTAACGTGATATTTACATCAAACAATTTTGGCAAGATATCCATGTTGACCATCCAACATTACCATCCTTTAATTACATATACAAAACTCAAGGTTTAAAAAAGGGATACTACACCCATAATTATGCACATTATCAAACACATTTTAAAACTGCTATGGATATTCCATTGGACAATTCATCAACAAAAAATTGATATATATTTGCTGAAACTCGAGGGTTGATTTTTCTTAGACTTTCTGGATTTATTAAATTATTGTTTCTTTTATGCATGCAATATATAAAAATGAAAAAACTAGAACAATCATTAAAAAAACCACAATAATGCAAGATATGACTTAGGAAACCCTTTCAAGAGAAAACCTAGCTAGAAGGTGAGGCTACTTTGCTCTCTCTTATGGAAAGTGGTGTAAATACAAATGTGTGAAATTTGTATTGAGACCCATGGCTCATGGGCTACTACAAAATACAAAACCATCTTTACTCTATCCTCTCTCTATCTAGTCCCAGCTACTCTACTAAATTATGGAACACAATGTGCTAGAATGGAATTGAACCCCTTTTCCTCCTAGTGGCCTGATTATAACACAAGCCCATAGCCATGGTTAAGTTTGACTCCTTAAACTCTTAACTAGAGTTACATTATTGACCATTCTATGGTCTTATTCATCATTTTCTTGTGGATAGCCCCTTTTCCATGAGTAATGGGGTTGACGTGGCACCCCTCAAGTCATGGTGGTCAAAATAAGAAGGTCAACTTTCTGGTGGCATAACATTTGCATATAGACTCTGTTTGAGGTCTTCCTTGCACCGTTGGATAAGTGCCTGAGTGTAGAACAACACCAGGGGGTTTAATGTAAGTGAGGGTTTTTCGACCAAAAAAAACTTCAAGAAATGCCTCAAACTGCCTCTGGAAGATTTAAAACCCCAATTCACCAAATTGGGACCCACTGGTAAAAATGGTCCCATGAGATAATTTCTCCAATTTTTCCACTACGAAAGCATCAAGATGGATGCCCAATAAAATAATGATCCAATGTGGATCAAGGGTATATAAGTTATAAACCTTTCCCTTTTGAGTAGGGTGACAACTATCATATTCCTTCAAAGTCCTATGTTTTTGTCTCTCAGGTTTTTTGCAAAGCCATGGGAGTGTATCACATTTTTTTCCTTATGATATTCCACTTTTGTTCTGTATTATGGAGCAATTCCTTATTATCATTATTTACTTTTCTTATGACTTAGTAACTTTTGTCGTTATACTCTTACACTCTTGTACACTTCTCTTCTCTTCATGAATACTCTTAATCACTCATCATAAAAACGATCTTCCACACATTGGCTTGTTGGTTGCTACATCTTATAAGGGTTGAATATTATGACATTTAATAATATTCCATACTTCAAAATTTTACTTTCTAACTGGTATATTTGAATGAAAACTGTGATTCTTAAGGTGAAAACTTTATCACTCTTATGAAATTTCTTGTGCAGATAAATAATTTCATTTTCAACCTATCTTGCTTGCTACTAGATTATAAGGATTTAGTTAAGTGCATGTTGGCGTGGTTATTTTATTTTTAGCCTTAAGTTGACATTGGCAAGGGCTTCTTTGTTTTGATCATGTTTCATTTTCTTGATTGCAATTAATCATATGTCATGTCAAGCACTTGGCTGCCCCTCCTTTACATTTTAGTTACTCATCACCACCCATTGTATTAGGTTGGTTAGTAAGTAATCGCTTGTTTTTTCTTTATTAATAGTTTGTTTTGCTCAATTCCTCATTATAACAATACCATATAAGGGATGGACCTAATGGCAAAGAGGACATGGGATTTATGAGATTATTTAAGATTTAAAATTGAGTTGCCAATTTTATAATCTCATGTCAATGAGATAGAAAGGATAAGAGAATAGGGCTTATTGTTGCTTTCTATAATAATGGTAGATGGAGAGCACTGCCTTTAATGTACCAAGAAGGTAAGTGAGGATTAAGAAAACTTGTGTAAAACTGTGTGAAGGGATTTGTAATGGGAGATTAAAATGGCACTAGGAGAACAATACAATGGTAAGTGAATTTACATTACTACTCGTTGAAATTTTACAATTCTTGAGAGAGAAGTCTTCACTTGTTGATTAAATAAAATCTCTTAGGAGCAAGACATGTTACTTATAATGCTAACTCATAAGCATATATGCCTAGGCAAGTATACATGTAACTCTTTTCTTGAATAAACTACTTCCTTTAAACTTGATTGAAAATGATATATACATGGTACACAAACCTAGTCCACCAAAAGCATAAGATCTAAAAACTAATCTTACTCAAACAACCATTCAAGTGTAACAAGATCATTCCCCCCACCCATCACACCCAACCCCCA
>APFE031017237.1:21386-98725 GCA_000404065.3 Pinus taeda
ACCCCCAACCCCTTACCTCCTCCCCCCCCACACCTTTGTTTTCCTTTCTTCCTACTCATCTATTTATTATTTATGTCCAACATCCCTCTTAATTGATGCCTATAAAAAAATTAGTAACCTCTAATTACCTATCGTTCTCATTTGGTGTTATGCCACTAATAGTGTCATCTTGATTTGAGGAATCACATTCACACCTTCGCTTTCTAGCCCTAAAGGAAAGCTTTTGGACATGGCCCACAACTAATGAAAAGGGAGATTAGCCAAGAATGGACCATGAAAATTGATAGTTTGAGTTGACTTAGAATATTTTTGACCTGCATTGGAAGAGGTAATACAATTTTCTAAAGCACCTACACCATCAAATAAGGCTTGTTAGTTTGAAACTTATATGGTTCTGCCCAATTATTAGCCTTCTCTACTTCATCCACAAAGAGGGCATGATGTTTTACTTTTGCACCCTTAAGGTCTCTAGTGTTTGGGCATGAAGCCACCCTATACCCATACATGAAGTCAACATGGGAAGTTATGTATTTGTGGCCAATGGGCGTCATCCTACGTAACATGATCAAGAAACACTTCTCTCAAGTCAACATAAATGCAAAAGTGATGAAACATAACTAACTATCTAGATAGTTTTTCCTTACTAGTGTAGATAAAATCACCCAAAGTGTCCCCAATGGTTCTCAAAGCTGCAATATCTCAAATCTGTAAGTATACTTAACAATTTGATCCAAAATGGAATCACCAAGAGGATCTTAGTACTCAAATCAAGGCCTCTATACCATGGCTTCATGAAGAGGTCTACATTACCCTTAAATAATGGACCACAAAAAATTGCACTAAAGCAGTGCTCAATGGACTTGAACCTAGTGTAAAAAACCCTTCACAAGGGGATGAGACAACACTAGCTCCTGAAGAAAAGATCCCCATGACGATTCAATCCAAGTTAGAAGTGTATTCGATGTAGGACACAACCCATGGAACTTGGAAATCATGTAGTTGTTAACAAAATACTCGATCCCCTTCTAAACTCACTAAATGTCTACTATTATAAAGGGCATTGATCCCACTTTCCATGGAAAAGGAAATAGGAGATGTAGTTGGTAGAACATTTTTGAAAGGAAGGAGGGCGTGGATCCACTCAGAGTGGTTGCAATCGATAAGATCTTTCCTTTCAATCCCATTGGATGAGGCTCGCTATCCCTATTATGTGGCGTTCCCTTGGCATCAACATGTAAACTAAATACATGTTATATTATTAAGTCCTTGCAAATTTTATAAGTACAAAGGAGAAGAGAATCTCTAATTACTTAATCGAATGGATAACACATTGATTGAAGTTTGAGATAATGCTCCAAAGTTGAAGGCATCTTTTCAAGGAAAGGATGGATCCTGAGGTAAAAAACTAAAGGAGATTGTCCCCCCTCATATGAATTTAATAAATATTAGGACATTAACTTGGACTAGTTCCACTATATCAGAATCATTTAATGGTTGGAGTAGAATTGAAAGCATGATGTAGAGAAGTTATGGGCAAAACTAGGGCAAATGTACATGTTAAGAGGGGTCATGGAACATAATGGTCTCATGCCAGAGTACATGATCAACCTCCTCTTCTTCAATCGATAATACATATCCAAACTAGGTGGGCATCTCAAGGAGCTCAGAAAAAAACCTTATGGTGATCTCTCCAATATCTTGATCTCGTGAGGTCAAAATTTCAATCTTATTAAAAAACTAAAGTCATTACCCTATACAAAGCACATAACCATAAATGTTTAGATTGACTACTAATTAACACAACAAATGCCATGCAAGGCACATAGAAGACCCTAACCATAATAATCACATTCAATCAAAACACTAACCTAGTATAGAAGGCCAAATTCGATTAATGAGCATCTAACCTAGTGTAGAAGGCCAAATTCGAATAATGAGCATGTGAGATTAATTAATAAAATAAATAAAAATAAAAGGATGATAAAATATTGACCACGTTATAGAAAAGATTTATATGTAGTTATTCATTAACGCATGCGAATGCGGAAAATGGTAGAGGCGTAACAGAGACTCGGGAGTGGACGAGCGTGTGAGTCCCCTCCGGTGGATTATTGAGTCCCCTGGGGTTGATTATTGTCCAAGTGAAGTTGATTGGATTGATTGCTTTTCAAGAACTTTAGGTTGGACTGGGCCCTCTCTCCCTCGAGGAGAGTAGAAAGGAAAAAATCAAATAAACGCAACGAGAGACAGAGGTCACAAAGTGCTGTAGTTGTAGTGTTGCGCAGGGCAAGAATACGGGAATGGGTGCTGGCATGAACATGGAGGATGAGGAAGAGGAGATGGGCGAGAAGCAGAAAGTGGAAATGGCCAAATGGTTCCTGCTCAACTCACCCCCGGGAGAGATCCAATATGTAGCCAAAGGTAATTACCCGCATTCACCATAATTAAGTGATTCTGCTTCTCCCCTCTTACCGTGAAATCCATATCCATTTCCACTTCTGTTTCTCTGCTGAATGTTGAATGCAGATGTTAGATCGGTGTTGATGGACGAGCATATTTACTCAATGGCCACAGCGGAAGCCTTCCCCATCCACAACAAGTCTCACATGATATCCCTCGAGATGCCCAATCAAAGTGGCCAGGTATTCTATTCTATTATATTCTTGACATGCAATGCGACCACGTTCTACAATTAATTCAATCTGCTCTAACAACTCACAACCAAGATATATACAGACAAAAGTCTTAACCTTTCAGAATCGCCATGAATTTGATAGATTTATATAAAAAGACAAACAGTGGCTTGTAATAATTTATTTCTAGGCAGGCCTTGTCATTGAAAATCAGGGCCAGGGCACGGTATGAACAGATAATTGGATGCCAAATGAGGCAATGTCGATTGATTGATCTTCACGAGCAAACGCTACGGGGGAATGACACTACCAGGGGGACCAAGGATTGTAAATTTGCAATTGGTGTCACAACATGATTCCATTTGATCCAAATGTCTCTGGGAGGAATGCTGTCGTTGCACATAAGAGAACAACATGAAATTCACACAGGGGCACGAATAATTTGGTTGTGTTGTGCCAATCAACCATGCTCTATAGATTTGGAACAAGGGAGAGCTAACCATCTCAGGATTCATTATTTTCATGAATCTCTTGAGAAACCCATCAAACGAAAATAATTCCCCGTTATAATCATAAGCATACACCATCATTACTGTTCAATGCTACCATCAAGAACTTAAAAAATGTGCAGCCTGCTATGGGATAGGCTATGCTTTTAAAAGGCTGTATCTAGGCCTTTCAATTGTTGTTTTTAAGGGTGATCGTGTTTCACAGTTAGGTAATCCAATAGAAACATCCATCCCAATCACCTTTGAACACTAACAGTAGAAAAATCTTAGCCAAGGTTGGTGGATGCTTCCCAGGGCCATATGTCACTTGCTTTAGGAATTCTATGCATGTCATGGAAAACCAACGCAAGCGGAAGGTTAGAAAATAAGGCCCAACTAAAGAACTTGGCAATTAGTAATTGCGAGTTATTATCTACAATTATTTCTGTATATTTCAATTATGGATACCCACTGACTAAAGCTCTATAGAGGAAAGAAGATTTGGGCTGATTCTTTGATATAAAATCAAGAACCATGGCTTTTCCAGTGAACTGTTATGTTTTCTGTCGAAATTTGAAAATTTGAAACAAAAACCAATATAATTGCAATAGGCAACAATAATTGACTGAGCACTTAGTGTATAGGTGTGGAAATCGCTGCTTTTCTATTCCTGACAAGCAGGTTTCTCTGTTAAGTATTTTCAGTTTTCTAAAACTCCACAAAAATAAAACAAAACTGAAACAGGAAAAGCAACATTATTTAGATACCACAAGATTGGTAAAATAAAAAGGGTTTCATTTGGAACTTTTTTTTTTCTTTTCCTATGAGACAACGCACCAAGAGGATTTATGCCAGTTCTAATCAGGATTCCTTAGAGTTTAGTCCAAATGGTATAGGTATGGTTGATGATAGGTGAGTTAGAAATCACAGGAAAAATAATTTACATGGAAAAAGTTTGTATGAACGCATCATTGATTATGTTAGTGCATGTTGTTGAAAATGCAAAAATTATTTAGATACCACAAGATTGATAAAATAAAAAAGGTTTCATTTGGAACTTTTTTTTTTCTTTTCCTATGAGACAACGCACCAAGAGGACTTATGCCAGTTCTAATTAAGATTCCTAAGAGTTTAGTCCAAATGGTATAGGTATGGTGGATGATAGGTGAGTTAGAAATCACAGGAAAAATAATTTACATGGAAAAAGTTTGTATGAACGCATCATTGATTATGGTAGTGCATGTTGTTGAAAATGCAAAAATTATAAGGAACATGCTTAGTTCTTCCATTGTTATATTTCATCACATGCAAATTTTATGCTTATGCTTCCTGCTTTGTTTTGGATGTTGTTATATTCATCCTCCATCTACACATGACTTGCAGAGGGCACACATTCTTTTATAATCTTGATTAAATGAGGATCTTACAGAGACTAGTCAAAGATCATTTGCTGCATCTGTCAAGGTTATTGAATTCTGTATTTAAACATGATATAACAGTAATGCTTTTAAGATACATAGAAAATTTGCTTCTGTCAACTTTGTCTTATAGTGATCTAGATAGTGGGGAATCCAGTGAACACACCAATTTGCAGAAACTAATGTTTATAAAAGAGAATGATCCCAGCATAAAATGTAGAAATGAATTAACCGAAATTAAACACAGACGAATTACAGTGGAATACAGTAAAAGGGAATTGCAGAAATAAACACAGAAACAGATCTGCAAAAGAATGCAAGCTCATTCATAACATGGGGCTGATTACACGGCAGTAGCAATCTGATGCAGGAGCATCCATGGTGTGTGGGCCATCCCACATTACCCAAAACTATTTCCTTTCCAGTGTTTCCAGTTCGTTGAATTCCAGTACTTCTGAGTATTTAATAAAAGGCAAAGGGACCACAATGCAGAGACCCAGGCATAAACCCAGTAGGTAGTTGGGTTATATTCCACATGGCAGCTGATGATTGGCAGTGATGTGGACCCAATTGAAATGGTCAACTATGACGAACATGTTTTTTGGGGGATCAAAGCCTTTAAAAGGAGCATCCGAATTCATTTGTGGGCAGTTTTGAGTAGCTCAACCATGGGCAGCTTGGGATAGCTCAAGGGAGGAAGGTGATCCGAGCAGATGAGAAGGGGATTGCAAGGGGATCTGGAATAGAGATATAGATTTCTCGAGCAAGGAGATCAGAAAAGAAGATCTTAGGTTCAGGTGTAGCCAAGAGTTGATGGAGAGTGTAGCCGAGAGTTGATGGAGCTCTTTTGATTGTGGGTTTAAGTTTCAACTGCGAGGTCAAGATCAATGTTGAAAGAAGAGTAAAAGTCGAAAGGATTTGAAGCATGACATTTGTGATATTAGAAACCTGCACACCAGCAAATGACATTTCCAAGGTTGTGGTTAAAGAGAAGAATTGCTCTGTTTTAGTTTCTGGCTTTGTTTAGTTTCAAGTTTCAACCATTGTTAAAAAAATTTGCCTTCGCAAAAAAGTAGCTAGGCACCAGAATATGACTTCTTGGCAACATTGGCAAAACTCGGCAAACTGTGCAAGCATTAAAAAGTACAAAACAAATTCATTTTTTTTCAAATTTTAAACATATAAACCAATAACAACATCAAATTAACACATTGGCAGATAAATATGGAAAAACCATCAATATGTATGACATAGTTGATACCAAATAAAATATGATACGTCAACGTTGATACTAAATCATGAACTCTGATAGCTGTCCAACAACTCAAAAGTGGACAACCAATACAAAATGACAGCAAAAAATATAAATGTATCTCATATCACAAGTTATTTGCAACGACAAATGTAGCAGCTAGCTATCTAGCATCAAATCCTCCCCCCCTTTTATGAGAAAAGATCATGGTTCGTTTACCACTAGAAAATGTAATGCCCCCAACTCAAGCCTGGAAAACTAACAGCAAATCAGCTGTCCTTTCCTTGGCTTACACAAGAGGAAAAGGGTTCAGAGTCACATTGGGTTTGGGTGCATGCATGAGGATTAATACACATGGATAAGACTGAGTGTCACTGGGATTTATTTTGAGCGCATGCATGAGTGATCTGAAGGCCACTGGGACACATGCACTAATTTAGGAATGAGTTGGCACTTTTCTTGGAGAGTGCATGCATGGGGAGATGACTGAGCGTGTGGTCCAATTAACTATGCATGAGGAGATGACTGAGCATGTGGTCCAATTAACTAGGCTCATGCCTTTTTCTCTCCCACTTCACTGCAGTTTGACATAAGATTATCTCCATTAGACTAAGCACATGCTTCTTCTCTCTACTTGTACTTCAGTTGAACTCAAGCGTACTTCCTTAGCCATGTGCATGGCTATCTCGTCCTAGTTCACCATCAGTTAACCAAAATGCATGGAAGTAAGGCAGAGTCTGTTAGAAATTGTAACTAGGTTCGGTCTTCATAATTGCATGAAGAATTCATTTATTTGACAAAAGAAATTTATTTTGTAATATGCCCCATTTGGACATTTGAAAGAAAAGAAAAATTGAATGTTTTTGTAAAGGTTATTTGTCTTCCAAGTTGCCAAGTTGGACCTCCTGGATGACAGGTCAACTCTGTTTAAGGAGGCACCTTTTCGTATGTTGAATCAACTATATATTGGCATCCATGCTCCTCCATTTAAAAAAGCAAGTCTTCGTTGATCTTAACTGGACTATCTCTGAGGCAGAAAAGCGAGTTTCCTGTGACAATAAATGCGAGTTTCCTAAGACAAAAGATTTGAAGATGGTACGAACTTCCTGAGGTTAATAGTTATGAAATAATGCGAGTTTCCTGAAGTTAACAGTTCTGAAGAAGCTGTGAGTTTTTTCTGAGGGAGCATCTTGTGACAGTTCAGAGTCTCAGACCTTCTGTGATGATATGCGAACTCGTGTGGCTTCTATCTCTATGAAATGCAAGTCTCTGAAGCACTGTGATTCTTGTGGTACATGAGCTATGTCCTTGTCTGATGGAGGGCTGACTTAGCAAGGGAAAGAACTAGTTATTGGACTGCATGAATTTGACTTGGATTTCTCTTGACTCTAAGGAAAGGATTGATGGGTTTTCCCCCTTGGTGGGGTTTTTGTCCTGGCTTGGAGCCTATATCTTGTGTCTCTCATTTTCTGTGATCTTCATATTTTTGCATCTTGATAATTGCTTAATGAAAGATGAATACAAAATAATAATAATAAGCCAACAAAAGTTCACAAGTAATTATCATGTAAGAGAAATCTTCGGCACTTCGATTTCTCAACAGAGTCTTGCATGGATAATTCAAATTCCATAATTGATAAAAGGAGGCAGTCGCTTTGATAATTCACATATGCTTTTGAGATGATGGACATTGGACTATTGCATTTTTATTTGGACATCAAAGTCTTACAAATGGATGATGGTATCTTTATTTCTCAACCTACATAAGTGCTGAATCTCTTACAAAAGTTCAGAATGGAAGACTATAAGCCTTGTGCTACACCTTATCAATTGAGAGTGAAGCTAAACAAGGAGTGTGACTCTCCAAAAGTCAATACTACACTCTATCGATATTTTGTTGGTGGCTTTATGTTAAAATTGGAAACTAGGGCCAAATTCTACCTTAAGACAGCTCATATGATGGAGATGATTATTGCATTGGATTTCTCTTTTCGAGAGGTCCAATTTTGATATAAAGATCATCTCATTCTGATAAGCAAAAGTGGAATTTTGAATTTATTTTCTCTCATGCATAAATTGTCAAGGTCCGCCTCAGTCAAATTTAGGCTCAAGAAACCCAATGGATGTGTCTCCTCACCCTCAACGAATTGTATAAATAGGGGTGACCTCTCTTCTCATTTGGATATCACTCATCACATCATTTCATCTCTCTCTTCTCTTGATTGGTCCGTACAGCTGGGCAGCCTCTCTCTCTTCTTTGCACGTCTGGTAGGAGGCCGTAAATTTCAGGACAGACCGAAATTTCAGAGCTACAGTCCAGCGTTGACCAATGTTGACCAAGGTTGATTTGACCATCTTTGACTTTGGTTTTTAGGGCATAATTCTGATTTCTCTAGGTCGAGATGTTGGGCACAGAAATTGAGGTGTTTTGGGCAGGTTGACTTAGAAATTACAGCAGTGTTTATCTCTCCTTTGATTGGGTTTGACTGAACTGTTTTGGGCTGACTTTGACTCTCTTTGAAGGCCGAATTAGACTGCTGTTGACTGAGCTGCTTGGAGGACATTTTGGTGTTGATTTGACCAATGCTGACTTTCTGGTTAGGGCTGCAGTTGACTGCTGATTTTGTCAGGGCTGTTTTGACTATGTATTGAGCAAGTGAATTTGATCTAAGTACTCTCTCTCTGTACTGAACTATTGAATAATAATAAGAAGATTTGATCAAAGGGTTTTCCCCACATTGGGGTTTTTCCCTGGCATCCGCCAAATCTTGTGTCCTCTTGTCTTGGCTTGTCTTCTACACATGTTTTTATGTTCTATTTACATTTGCTATCAATGTGTTTAAGTTAATGTGATTGCTACTGGAAATTGGAAATTGTCATTGGGCTGATAAGGAACATTGAAGTAAATTGTGCTAAAACATAGAACATACCATTGTTAACTAAAATTAACATGGTATCAGAGCTCAGGGGAAGACAAAGCCCAAACAAGAGTGATGAAAAACAATCACTAAGGGAAGCTGTTGGACAACTTGGAACTAGTCCCAATGACGACTACATCCTACTTCAAATCCGAGGACAAGCTTAAGGACAAATCCAACTATCATGTATGGAAGATGTCTCTAGATTTGACATTGGAAAAAAATTATGCCATGGATTATGTCAAAGGAAGAGTAGTGGAGCCTCCTTCAAATGCATCTGCAGCTGCACAGACAAAGTACAAGAAAGGTGAGGTTAAAGCTAAGAAAATTATTGTTGATTCTATTCACAAGCCTTTGGTTGCCTATATTTCTGATTTGTAAACATCTAAGGAGATGTATGACAAGCTGGTTGGGATGTTCAAAGTAAATAATGCAAATCAAGTTCTTTTTTTCAAGAACAAGTTGAAAGTCATCAAGATGGATAGAGGAGAATCCATTCAATCCTACTTCATGAGGATTACTGAGATCAAAAATGATCTCCTATCTATTGGAGAAGTCATTAGTGATAGGGAGCTCACTTCTATTGCACTTGGAGGCCTTACAAGAGAATGGGATGTGTTTAACACTACCATCTTCAACAATGACAGGATTCCGGGATTTGATGAATTATTGGCTAGATGCACTCAAGAAGAATTAAAGATGATGGAAAGAGACAAGCCCTCAAATGGAAACAATCCTACCGCCTTTTCCACTCATGCTAAGAGGAAGAACAATGTTGGTCCAAGAAGACAAGGTCAAGGGTTCAAGCCGGGATTCAAAGAAGGAAGAAAAGGAAGATGTTTTAATTGCAACAGGTTCAGACATTTTGCTAGAGAATGTCTTCACAAGAAGGATACTCCAAGAGATGATGACAACCATAACAACAACTACAAGGGCAATGGCAATCAAAGAAACAACAAGTTCAACAACAATGCTCCCGCTACTCGAAATGGAAATGGTCGTCCTCCCAAGAAGTCGAGAAACTCCAGGTATGAAGAAGTTAATGTTGGTGAAAAGCAAAAAAGAAATTTATCTTTTTTTTGCCCTCACCACTGCCTCTCCTCCGGATACATTGGATCATTGGTTGATTGATAGTGGTGCCTCAAGGCATTTCACTGCGTACAAAGAGGCTCTCTCAAATTTGATTGAAAAGAAGACAAATATGGAGATTATACTTGGGGATAATGCCACTTATCCTATGAAAGGAATTGGGACTGTTACTCTTCACTTAAATCAAGATCAAACCCTTCATTTATAAGAAGTGTTGTATGTACCTGATCTGAAAAAGAACTTGGTCTCTATTTCTGCGATGGAAGGCAAAGGTTTGAAGGTGACGTTCATTGATGGGAACGTTTGTGTTTGGCAAAGTAACCCAAGAGATACATTCACTCTTGGATTCAGGGTTGAAGGTCTTTATCAGGTTGGAGGAAGTCCGTTGGGAGCAATGGCTTGCGATACTTCTCTTCAATCCAAATTATGGCACTAAAGATTTGCTCATCTTCATTACAAAGCCTTACCTGATGTAAGAAACATGGTCACAAGTATGCCCGAATTCAACTCAAATCATGAACGTGTGTGTCAGTGTTGTGTAGCTGGAAAATGTACAAGGGGACCATTCCCCTCAAGTCAAAGTCAAACTACCGATATTCTTCAATTGGTCCATTATGACCTATCATGTATGTTTCTCGTGACATCTTTGGGTGGATATTTGTACTATGCAATTTTTGTGGATGACTTTTCTCGCAAAACATGGATCTATTTCTTAAAGAAAAAGGACAAAGTGTTCAAATGGTTCCGCTCTTTCAAAGCCTTGGTTGAGAATCAAATAGGGAAGAAGATCAAAATATTGAGGATCGATAATGTGACTGAATATGAGTCATATGAATTCATTGACTATTGTAGAGAAGCTAGGATTAAGAGGGAGACCACTACTACATATACTCCTGAGCAAAATGGAGTTGCCGAAAGGAAGGATTGAACTATCATAGAAGCCACTTGTGCCATGCTTCATGACCAAGGCCTACTGAAGCTCTTATGGGGAGAAGCTGCCAACATCGATGTGTATGTTCAAAATAGATGCCCACATTAAGCATTGGACTTTAAAACACCCAAAGAAGTATTCACCGGTAAGAAACCTGATGTTTCTCATTTTAGAATTTTTGGTTGTCCCGTATATTTTCATGTGTTGAAAGAGAAAATAAACTAACTAGATGCATATAGGAAGAAATGAACGTTTGTGGGCTACAATGAAACTTCGAAGGCATATATAATCTATGCCTGGTCAAAGGGAAGTGGAAATAAGTCATGATGTCACTTTTGATGAAGATTCTGCCCTTAGGAAAGTCCGAGATTTTCCTATCCCTAGGAAGGACAATGATGATGATGATGCAAGAAAGCAGGATGAACCTTCGACTATAGACCAGATGCCTAATGTTGAAGGTCTGATGGATCCCATTGATCCACCTTCTAGTGAGCCCTCTACTTCAAGAAAAAGACCTTTGTGGCTCAAAGATACTCTTGAAGGTACCGAGAAACACATTGCTTAGAGGGGGATATTTCGTGAAAGCAAGAAGCCGAATAGGTACCAAGGGTACTTAGTTGCCATGAGTACCATTGTACAATCTGAGCCTTGTACATTCAAAGAAGCCGTGAAACACCAAGTTTGGAAGGATGCGATGAATGAGGAGTATGAGTTGATCATGAAGAATGATGTGGGATGTGGTTCCTAGACTCAAGGACAAGTCAATGGTCACTTCAAAATGGCACTACAAGATCAAACATGGAGTTGATGGAAGCGTTGAAAAGTTCAAGGCCAAATTCATTGCTCGAGGCTTCACTCAAAAGGAAGGAGTAGACTATGATGAGATATTCGCACCAGTTGCCCGATATACCAGCATTCGTTCGATCATAGCCCTTGCTGCCTTGCAAGGATGGAGCCTACACCAGATGGATGTCAAAACTGCTTTCTTACATGGCACACTTAAGGAGGAAGTCTATGTAGAACAACCTGATGGGTTTGAAGCTCAAGATCGTAAGACACATGTATGCAGGTTGAAGAAAGCCCTCTATGGGTTGAAGCAAGCCCCCAGGCTTGGTATGAGAGGATTGATAGCTATCTTATGAAGCTGGGATTTATAAGGAGTGATGTTGATCCAAACCTATACTTCAAGGTGGAAAAGGACAAGCTTCTCATTTTGGTCCTTTATGTGGATGATCTTTTTCTGACAGGTGATGACCCTCCTATTCACAATGCAAGAGGGAATTGGCTTCCGAATTCGAGATGAAGTTCCTAGGATTGATGCATTACTTCCTAGGACTAGAGGCCCGGCAAAAGGCAAGTGAGATTTTCCTTTCTCAAGGAAAATACATTGTGAAGCTACTTGAGAGATGTGGGATGGTGGAATGCAAGTCCGTATCTACTTCGATGGAAGTCAACTTCAAGAAGCTATGTGGAAGTGTTGCTAGGCCCGGATTAGCAAACCCTTCCGAGTATCATCAACTTGTGGGGGCCTTGATGTTCTTGGTCAACTCCCGTCCTGACATATGCTTCACTGTGAACACGTTGGGTTAATTTATGGTCGAGCCTCATCACATTTATTAGACTGCTTTAAGAATCTCTTGAGATATCTCCGGTCCACAATCTAGTATGGACTGAGGTACACTGCCGGGAACTCGAGGCCTCATGGATATTTAGATGCTGACTGGGTTGGCAGTGTGGTGGATTGCAAGAGCACGTTTGGGTGCTGCTTCTCTTTGGGGTTTGCTTCAATATCATGGATGAGTAGAAAGCAGAAATCAATTGCTTTAAGCACCATCGAGGTCGAATACATTGCTGTGAGTATGGCCTGTTGTGAAGCTGTTTGGTTCCACGACCACTTCAAGCACATTGATATCAGGTACCACTTTATCCGAGATATGGTACAATAGGGAGCAATAAGGCTCCAACACATCAGGACAGATGAGCAGGTCGCAGACATTCTCGCAAAGCCTTTGGGGAAGGTCAAATTTTTAACCTTTTGAGAGAGACTTGGACTCGTGGAACGACCCTCCTATGAGGGTCCCATATGAGTTGGACACTAAGCTCTGGGAGCTCTTGAGGGTTTGGGGTACTTCTTAGAGCTATGAGCGACCATAGAGTGAGCGGTTCACCTTCCCCTAGTGGTGCGCTAGATACAGGGTGAGTGGTTCACCTTCCCTTGTGATACCCCATGATGGTTGACATGTGTGTAGGGTGAGTGATTCACCTTCCCCTACGATTGCGGACACATGTATGTAGGGTGGGTGGTTCACCTTCCCCTATGATTGACATATGCATAGGATGAGTGGTTCACCTTCTCCTATGGCATATGAGCAGGATGAGTGGTTCACCTTCTCTTGCTGATGCCCTAGCACACATCCTATCCATGGAGTCCGGGACTCATGGGAAGTACCTCTCATTTGGCCAATGAGTTGGGAAAAGATGGTTAGGGACCATCGCGCTACCGACAGACGCATTGTGTACTGCCATACTCCCTATGAATAGGATGCATGGTGTTCAACAACTTGATCTGGGATCAAGCACTGACTTTTCTTAGTGGAGAGTGGTATGATCTTGTGACTCACTCTCGATCACTTCTTCTTCATTATTACTTCATGGTTCAGCAGAGCAGAACATAGTAGAACAATGATGACAGAGATGGTACATGATGATAGGATGTCATGATGATGACAGATGGATTGGCAGGTGAAATTCTCCCTCGTTGAGAGGGAGTGTTAAAATTGGCAACTAGGGCCAAATTCCACCTTAGGACAACTCATATGATGGAGATGATTATTGCATTCAATTCCTCTTTTCGAGAGGTTCAATTTTGATATAAAGATCATCTCTTTCTGACAAACAGAAGTGGAATTTTGAATTTATTCTCTCTCATGCACAAATTGTCAAGGTTGTCCTCAGTCAAATGTAGGCTCAAGAAGCCCAATGGATGTCTCTTCTCACTCTCAACGAATTGTATAAATAGGAGTAATCTCTCTTCTCATTTGGACATCACTTATCACATCATTTCATCTCTCTCCCTTCTCTTGATTGGTTCGTACAGTTGGGCAACTTCTCTCCCTTCTTTGCACGTGTGGCAGGAGGCCGTAAATTTCAGGACAAGGACATGCTGAAATTCTAGAGCAACAATCCGACGATGACTAGCATTGACCAAGGTTGATTTGACCATATTTGACTTAGGTTTTCAGGGCATAATTCCAATTTCTCTAGATTGAGTTGTTGGACATAGAAATCGAGGTGTTTTGGGCAGGTTGACTTCAAATTTGACCGCAGAAATTACAACAATGTTTATCTCTCCTTTGACTGGGTTTGACCAAACTATTTTGGGCTGACTTTGACTCTCTTTGAAGGCCGAATTAGATTGCTGTTGATGAAGCTGCTTGGAGGACATTTTGGTGTTGATTTGACCAACGTTGACTTTTTGGTTAGGGCTGCAGTTTATTGTTGTTGACTGTTGATTTTGTCAGGGCTGTTTTGAATATGTATTGGGCAAGTGAATTTGATCTATGTACTCTCTCTCTTTGTTGAATTATTGAATAATAATAAGAAGATTTGATCAAAGGGTTTTCCCCACATTGGGGTTTTTCCCTGGCATCCGCCAAATCTTGTGTCCTCTTGTCTTGGCTTGTCTTCTACACATGTTTTTATGTTTTATCTGCATTGACCATCAATGTGTTTAAGTTAATGTGATTGCTACTGGAAATTGGAAATTGTCATTGGGCCGATAAGGAACATTGAAGTAAATTGTGCTAAAGCATAGAACATACTATTGTTAACTAAAATTAACACTTTATCTGTTTAACTCATGATCGACCTGATATTTTGTTTGCTACCAATGTAGTTTCTTAGTTTATGCAGGATTTTTGAGAAAGCCACTTGAAGGTCGCAAAGAGAATTGTTTGTTATATCAAAGGAACTTTCCAGCTTGGTATAAAGCACTGTAGTAACAAGGTGAACCAATTAGTTGGTTACACTGACTTGGATTGTGCTAGAGATGGCGAAAACATGAAGTTTACATTTGTCAATTTGTTTCATCTTGATTCCAGACCCATTATTTGGTCTTGTAAAAAGCATATGGTGGGCTCTTTATCAACCATAGAAGTAGAGTATCGTGGTGCAGTGCATGTTGGCATAGAGGTCCTTTGGATTCGACATCTCATGGGTGAACTTGGCTTTCTAGTCAAGACATTGACTGTAGCATATTGGGACAATCAAAGTGCAATATAGGTTGAAAATAATCGTGTTGACACAACGAGATGAATCATGTGGAGCTTTATGCTTATTACTTGAGATAGTGAGTACTAGATAATGTTTTGAATCTTGTTTATTGCAAGACAGATGATCAGGTTGCTTATATCTTTAGAAATCCTCTACCATAAGCTAATTTTGTGAAACTTAGGGCTATGCTTGGGCTTCCAGAAGCCGCAATCGGGAGGGTGGAAGCGATGGTGTGTGGAAATAATTTCATGCATTGAATCTCTAGAGGATTGTGTTGAAGAAGGGTTGTTGGAATAATAAGTTTTTAGGTTCATCAAACCTCTGGACCTTGTATAGACAATGAGTTGATGGCCAACTAAGAGAGTTGATTCAGTGGTCGACTAAGTGATCGAATGGATGGTTGACTAGGCATTCAACTGGTTGGACAATTTGATAAAAGCAATCGACTACTGTGCAAAACAAGGTAGAAATCCAGGAGTTTGTTATGTACTCTCACCAATCTATGTGGATCCTGTCTCCTTTGTTGATTTTTCAAGTGCAATAGATACAAGCACAAATCTCTGAAATATTGATAATTACTTCTAATGATGTAGATCTTTTATTAATTCTAGTTCATCATTAAGCAATTACACTTCAAAAATTCAACCATAAAGCATAAGGACAATAGACATCACAATGCACAAAGAGAACACACGATTTACCCTAGGAAAAACCACTTGGGGGAAAAACCCAACAAACTTTTCCTTAGAGAAATTCTTCAGTTCAACAAGAGATACGTCTAATGCTATTAGTCAACTATGAGATCAAATTGATCAACAAGCTATGGTCAAATTGATCAGAATTTCTGCCTGCCCAGAAAGTCACATGTGTGAGGTGAAGAGAGTGAGAGATAGATGCTAGAGATGAATTCATCCTTCTTCTTCTTTGTCCTTCTTCTCCTTCACTTGGATGCCCAAAAAATGCCTTTCTTGTGCGAGGATGAAGGGTGCCTTGTGGAGGAGGTCAAATGCTCTTTATATAGTGTTTTGCCTTTGCGAATGAGTGTGTCTCTTCATTGGGGCCGACTTGACTTGAGGGAGGGCTAACTTGACTAGTTTGGAGCCAAAAATTCAAAATTCAAATTTCGAAATTTTCTTTTAAATCCGATATGAAGAACATGTCTAATAAAAATTCTTTCAAGGGCTAAAATATAAATTATGAAGACCGACCATAGCTACAAAATTCAACGCTCCCTTTTAGCTAAAGAGGTATTCATAATGACTAGACATATGTTCTTCATGTTGACAAATTTTTTTAAGAAAAGGTTATAACAAATCAACATCATTCAACTACCATAATTCTGGTCGGTACCTTTGACACGTGGTGTATCTTCACCATAATTCTAGTTGGTACTCCTGACACATGGTACATCATTAGCGTCAACTAGTCACCATAATTCTAGTCTATCTGACACATGGTATATAGACTAGTCTTGGTTCACCATCATTCTGGTCAATACTTGTCACATGGTGAATCTCTAAAGGCCACACTCTATCTGAGTAATTCTGGGCCTCCAGGTCCATTCTTCCTAATTCTGATCAATATGCTTGACACAGGAAGAGTGATTGTCCTTCGCTGGACCATTCTCCCTAATTCTGCTCATATATGACATAGAGAGAATGTTAGTCCACTATGCTATCTCATTAGCACTCCCTCTCAATGAGAGAGGCATTCTCAACAAGCCCAAGCTTGTCCCTAAAGTATACAAACTTTTCTCTGGACAGAGGCTTTGTGAGAATATCAACAATCTACTCATCAATGGACACACTAGAGCTTCACTGCTCCCATTTGCAACATGTCACGAATGAAGTGGTACTTGATCTTTATGTGCTTCAACCTGTCATGGAAAACTAGATTCTCTGTCAGCTTCACACAACTTTGATTATCACAAAATATCATGGTTGACTCTAGCACATGATCAAACAGTCCTGCGAGTAACTTTCAAAGCCACACTGCTTTACAACTTGTCAAACTGGTTGCAATATATTTTGCCTTAACAATACTGAGTGCAAAAGATGTCTGCTTCTTGCTCATCCACGAATTCATAGTGGAGCCCAAGTCGAAGCAACCTCCAGACGTACTATTTTTGTATTCAACACTCACTGTCCAATCTGCATCTGTATAACCTTGCAATTGTATATCACCGTTTGAGATATAACCCAAACCATAGTCAACCATACCATGCAAATATCTCAATATATGCTTGGCTGCAATCCAATGATCATTTCTCGGTTCCACTTGGAACTGGCTCAAAGTGTTCATTGCAAAGCAAATGTTTGGCATGGTATTAATCAAATACATCAACGAGCCAATCAACTTCCGGTACATGAATGGATATACCAAATCTGCCTCAGAGTCTCTCAACTTTCTTAGATTTGTCACCATGGGAGTTGCCATCGATTTACAGTCCATCATCCCAAACTTCTACAAGATCTTGATAACAAACCTTCCTTGGACTAAGGAAGATTTCATCAGGTTTCTGCCATATGTCTAGCCCCAAATAGTAGTGCATCAAACCAAGATCCTTCAACTCCCTCTTACTTTGAATAACATGATGCTCCACACCCGTCAGAGATAAGTCATCAACATATAATAGAATCATAGGTTCATTCTTCTCAACCTTGATGTACATGTTCGGATCAACATCACTTTTGGAGAAGGCAAGCCTTGTCAGGTATCTGTCAATTCGAGAATACCAAGCTCTACGTGCTTGCTTAAGTCCATACAAGACTTTCTTCAATTTGCAAACATGAGACTCTCTTCCATGGAACTCAA
Organism: Pinus taeda; assembly: GCA_000404065.3. Taxonomy (NCBI): domain Eukaryota; kingdom Viridiplantae; phylum Streptophyta; class Pinopsida; order Pinales; family Pinaceae; genus Pinus; species Pinus taeda. The sequence continues at coordinate 39,202 of APFE031017237.1, forward strand.
AACCTTGAGGTTGTTCAGTGTACATTTCTTATTCATTAACACCATTGAGAAAAATAGTGTTTACATCCATTTGATGCAAATTTCAACCCATAGAGGAAGCAATAGAAATAATAGATCTAATGGTAGTGTGGAAAAAGCCAGGAAAAAATCGGGATTAAATCCCCAAAATGCGATTTTTTTGGCTGGCTGATTAAATCAGCCGATTTTTTGCCGATTTTTTCCTAGTTGAAAAAGTCGGGTTAAATCGAAAAAGTCGAGATTAAATTGGGACTTTTTCCAAAAAATTGTGAATGAGGTAGTTTCTTTAACGATTTTTAAATTTATTTTGAAAAAATCGGGATTTTATTGAAAAAGTCGGGATTTTTTTTTAAAATGAATATTTTTGTATTTTTTTAATTTTGCTGACTTTTTCAAAAAACTCCTGATTTTAACGACTTTTTCAACTTTTGGACCCTTGCCCATTTAATCTCGACTTCGACTTTTTCCACATTGAGTGGTAGTGTACTTGGCAATCAAAGCAAAGGTCTCATCGTAGTCCTCTCCCTCTTTTTGGGAGAACCCTCTAGCCACAAATGTCGCCTTGTATTTGTCAATACTGCCATCCACTACATGCTTGATCTTGTATACCCATTTGGAGATTACGATTGATTTTCCTTCAGGTCTTGGCACTTTTTGCCATACATCATTCTTCATAATCGGTTAGTATTCTTCCAACATAACATACTTCCAAACTTGCTAGCTAGCTGCTTCTTCATAGGTGGAAGGTTAAAAATCAATAAGATTAGTCATCAATGTTGCAATGTAGAATATCTCTTTGGTCTCTTTGCTTTCCCTGAAGGTGCCACGTGGTGCTGCATGTCCTTCTGCGTCCTGCAAAGTGGATCTAAGCCATTCTTGCATTTTCTTGATTTCAGGAACGACAGTCGAGTCTACTAGATCGCGAGGCCCTTCTGGCTCTTCTTGTTGATCTATGGGATGTTTTGAAGGACCTGATCCTTCTTCCTTGGGGGCTTCATGATCTTCGTCCTTATCAGAGTCCATGGGAGCTTCTTTAGATTTCCAAAAAACAACATTCTCATCAAAGGTCACATCCCTGCTAACTTCAACCTGGAACATAGATTCTATAGGCCTTTGACTCACCATATCCAACAAATTTCCTTTCTTTCTTGAAGGCTCTAGCTTCCTTCTCTTATCTTTAGTTACATGGATATAAATTGGACAACCAAATATTCTTAAATGACCAACCTGAGGTTTCTGTTCGTTGAACGCTTCTTCAGGAGTCTTGTCTTCCAAAATTCGATTAGGAATTCTATTTTGAATGTAAACAACTACCATAGATGCTTCACTCCATAGAAACATAGGCAAGTCTTGATCATGCATCATTGCCTTAATAAATTCTTCGATGGTTCTATTCTTTCTTTCAACCACTCCATTTTGTTGTGGATTGTGTAAGGGACTATCAGCTCCCTCTTAATCCCAGCTTCTTTACGAAAGGCAACGAGCTCCTTGGAATTATATTCTCCTCCATTAGATCTCAAGATCTTGATTTTCTTTCCCTTCAAGTTTTCTACTTCAACCTTAAATTCTTGAAACTTGTCAAAGACTTCATCATTCGTCTTCATGAAGTAAATCCATGTCTTGCGAGAGAAATCATCAATAAAGGTTACATAATACAAAGAGCCTTCAAGGGATTTCACAGGTATTAGACCACATACATCAGAGTGAACTAGATCCAAAATTTCTTTGGACCTACTTTCGCTGCTTGGAAAGGGCTTCTTGACATTCTTCCCAAGCGCACATCCTTTACATACTCCTTCATGTTCCACCTGCAAATCTGGAACACCTGAAACCATCTGTTTTAAAGTAGGCAAAGCTCTATAGTGAAGGTGTGCATATCTTCTATGCCAAAGTTCACATGGAATGATGTCATTACGTACTAATGCTTGAGCAACTTGTTTCAAAAGTTTATACAACCTTCCTTCACAAACTCCAGTTACTCTAGCGGAATCTATACTAGAGTGTTTGGGCCATACAAGAACTTTGGCATCAACAAATACTACTCTATCTCCCTTATCTTCCAAACATGAGATGGAAGCCAAATTATTTTTCAAGCCTGGTACATACAAGATGTTGCTAAGATGAATATTTTCACCTGATTCCAACTCAATAGAAGTCTTCCCAACGCCTTTTACTGCATACCTATTGTTTTCTCCAAGTTCTACCTTTTGAGATAATCTTCTTCCATTAGGCTTGTGAGGTTGTCACGATCTCCCGTCATTTGCCTTGAGGCACCACTATCATTTGATCTTTCGAGACAATCACTTCAATAATGACCAAATTTGTGACAATGATAGCATTGAACCTTTGACATATCTCTCTTCCCTTGAGGAGCAGATATTCTACCTTCATTTCTTCTTTGGAAACCAAACTTCTTTCTTCCTCCAACCTTCTTGAAATGTGCTACATATGCTTGAGAGTCATCTTCATCAGATCTTTGAATCTTTCCTTTTGATATGAGCCTTGATTCTTCTTGAGTACAAGTGGTCCGTAGTTCTTCAAACCTTGGAACTTCCTTTCTGGTGCATATACCCGATGCAAATGAGTCCCATGAATCCGGTAGACCATTAAGTGTTGTACTCACTAGTTCTTCCTCATAAATAACTTCATCAATTGCTTGAAGCTGATCTCTTAATTGAGAAATCCTCATGAAATATGAGGGTATAGTATCATTTCTTGTCATCTTAAAATCACGAAGCTCATTCTTCAAACTCTTTGCTTGACCAATTTTGTTGATAGTGTATAATCTAGTTAGGGCATCATACATTTGCTTTGAAGATTGAAGACTTGAAACCTAAGGATGAAGTGGTCTTTGATAGAGTCCACAATGATGCTCATAGTTGCGATATCATCCTTCTGAAATTTTCTTTTTCCTTCAATGTCTAAGGGTTTAGTGAGCTTGCCTTTCACAATACCCGAGGGATCATTCTTTGCAAGGATAAGATCAATCCTTATCTTCCAAGCCCTGAAATTAGTAGCTCCTTCCGATTTGTTCTCAGACTTCATAGCAAAACCCATGATCACAGACAAGCAAGTAGATTATAGATAAGTCTTCTTCAAGAGTGATCTCTTATCAAAGTTTCTTCAAGAGTGATCCCAATGCCCTCTTCATTACCAAAGCTTTGATACCTTGTTGATTTTTCAAGTGCAATAGATATAAGCACAAATTTATGAAATACTAATAATTACTTCTAATGATGTAGATCTTCTTTTATTAATTCCAGTTTATCATTAAGCAATTACGCTTCAGAAATTCAACCATAAAGCATAAGATAGTATAGATCACAATGCACAAAGAGAACACAAGCTTTACCCCGGGAAAACTCACTTGGGGGAAAAACCCGTCAACCTTTTCCTTAGAGAAATTCTTTAGTTCAACAAGAGATACACCTAATGTTGCTAGTCAACTATGAGATCGAAGTGATCAACAAGCTTTGGTCAAACCTGATCAAGCAACCCTCTAGTAAAGTCAAGTCAAACTTCTGCTTTACAACTTTGACCTTTCAAAATATGCCCAAAATTTCGATTTGCCTAGAAAATGCTGCCTAGAAAGTCACACGTGAAAGGTCAAGAGAGAGAGAGATAGATGCTAGAGATGAATTCGTCCTTCTTCTTCTTTGTCCTTATTTTCCTTCACTTGGATGCTAGGAAACTGTCTTTCTTATGTGAGGTTGAATGGTACTTTATGGAGGAGGTCAAATGCTCTTTGTATATTGTTCTGCCTTCACGAATGGGTGTGTCTCGTCACTGGGGCCGCTTGACTTGAGGGAGTGTTGACTTGACTAGTTTGGAGCCAAAAATTCAAAATTCAAATTTCGCAATTTTCTCTTTTAAATCCGACATGAAGAACATGTCTAATAAAAAATATTTCAAGAGATAATCAACAAAAATGACATGAAGAACATGTTTCACAAATTCATTATACATTACAAGGGATACAATTTAAATAATGAAGATCAACCATAGCTACAAAATTCAACATTCTCCACTTCAAGGGAATTGGTTACATCTTGGTGCTTTGTGTTAGCTTTCTAATACCCAGTTGCTAATTGAATAAAAAATAGCAGCAAAAAATAAATTCACGAAGACGCAAGCACACAATAAACAATACATAGAAATTTACCCAAGAAACTTCAATTGGGGAAAACCTGCCAACATGTTTTTTCTATTATTATTCTGCTCAGCAAAAATCTCAGAAAATTGACTACAAATATTGGGAAAAATTCTTCTTCAATTCCCTGTCCCTCAACACACCGTTCTGTGTCTTTCTAACCAACTTAGGCTTTGCATACACAATTGTACAAACTCATACAGGCTATTTAGCCCTCCTGCACAGGCTGACCCGGCCTTGGAAAGTGCACGCTGCTGAAGAAATCGTTGAGGCTATTGGGTCTCAGTCTCTTTGTGATAGCATGTTGAATTGGAACCTCTTCTCGCTGAGCTAAAACACAAAAGTCTCTAGTGCATAATGATGATAGCCAAGTCTGCGCCCTTCTCTTTTTATAAAACCGAATTGGCCCTTCAACTCAAGTCTAACTAGCCCATTAACTCAAGTCGAACTGCTAAGATCGATTTACTTTTTGACTATAGGAAAATTAGAATTTTCCTAAGTCAAAATTAAGTGAAAGTATAACTGCGCCTTAGCTTCACTTGTGGGTTCCATGGCCAAATTAGCGCACTTCTAAATTTAGCAGAACCCTTCCATCTCTAACTTCAATTAAGACTCCCTCTTAGAGAGGAAAGTGTTTTGAACTACATCTAGTTTATCTCTAAAGTGGATGAATCTGCCTCTTGCCAATGCCTTGGTCAAGATATCTGCTATCTGCTCCTCTGTAGGTATGTACTGAAGTTTGAGTTTACTTATTTAAACACAATCTATGATATGGTGGTACTTGATCTCGATGTGCTTGGAGCGGTCATGAAACACTGGATTCTCAAAGAGCTTGATGCAACTCTGATTATCTTAGTTTATGACTTTGGGCTCCAACCTTTCATTGAACAACCTGACAAGTAGCTTCCTCAACCAAATAATCTCGCAAGCTGCCAAGCTGGCAGCCATGAACTCAGCCTCAGCTAAGCTCAGTGTTACTGGTCTCTGCTTCCTGTTGAACCATGAAATAACTACTCACCGAACATTGAAAGCACAACTTGAAGTGCTCTTTCCGTCTGTTGAAAACCCTGCCTAATCTGCATCGGTGAATCCTGAAGACTCACTCCATCAACCTGCTTGTACAACAACCCATAATTTGTTGTGCCCTTGAGATACCTCAAGACATGCTTAGCAGCAACCCAATGCACTTTGGTTGGTTCAACCATAAACTAGCTCAACTGGTTGACCGCGAAACAAATGTCTAGTCGTCTGTTCACCAAATACATAAATGACCCTATGAGCTGCCTATAGAGAGTGGGATCCACTCGCTTACCTCTAGTAGCGTCCACCTTCCTCCAATTTGTGACTAGAGGCATGGTCATGGGCCTACGATCATGCATGTGGAATCTCTTGAGAATCTCCTGCGCATACCTGTCCTGTCCCAAGAATATCTTCCCATCACCTTGCCAAACCTCTGATCCAAGAAAATAGTGCATAAGCCCTATATCCTTCATCTCAAACTCTTCTACAAGATCTCTCTTGCAGTCACGGATGAGCTCCCCCTCCTGTCAATATCAAATTGTCATGTCCCATTCCAAAAGAATTTGTAATAGGTTTTGTCTCTCCACAATTTTGTACAATTTTGCTAAGGAAAAGGACCCAAGCAATTTCGACTTAGGAACTTAGGAGAAATACGGCTAGATTATTTTGCTAGTGGAAGGTGGGGGCCACCCACGTGGGAAAGCGTATTGGGCAATTCAAATTGCCTTGGAGGGAATTCGTATAGCTGTTGGGGGGGCCCACATGAGGCAAAGGGAAGCCCACGAAGTCATAAGGAGGAAGAGCTCCTCACTCGGGGGACCATTCGTTCTTGCATATCGACGAAAATCACTTGACTATTTGCTCGAGCTGCTTTGTCGAGTCAACTGGTTGTTCAGCCACGAATCTATCAAGCGGGAGATTCAACCTTACCTTCGGGGGACTATGAGTGCCACCTTAGGAAGGCAGTTTCATAGCATCTTCAGGAGCACTAGGGAGCACTAGGGAGCATTCATAGCCAACCCACTCAGCCATCATCCAACAATGCGTCTTTTTGGGCTAGTAGATAGGGAACACAGTTGAGGATAGAGCTTCATTGGGCCAACGATTAACCAGAGGAACCAGGAGATTGGAAGGACATCATTGGGTTAGCACTTGGGAGGCGTTTTGGAGCAAGTGAGTGCAACAAACAGGTAGTTCGAATTTCATCCTTGGAGGACAATGCAGAGGGCCAGTCTGGACATCACGTGGGTCTTGAGGGAAAGAGCCACAACACCAGAACCATAGTTGGGAAGGAAGGAAATTCATAAGAGGACTCATCCCAGTGATTTGGGGTGGTTTTTGGGAGTTTTCCTAGCTTCACTTAGGTAGGTCGAGCTTACTAGTTGCAGCAGAGGTCGGGCTCATTGGGGGTCGAATTTCAGAAGTCTAAACTAGGCCAAACCCTTTTTGGATTTTGGTGGGTTTTGGCTGAGGATCTGGGAGTTTAAGTTTTATAATTTTATGAGCACGGGAAGCAGTGATTCTAGCCTTTTGGTTCCTGCGGACAACACAGTTTTTGGGCAGCACAGTTTGGGTTTTGTCACGCTTGTCCTTACAGACAAGCCCAGGTGCACCATTCCATTTACCATTGTATTTGCCCTTGATGATTTAGTAAAATAGCTCAACAGTTCTCTATTTCCACCGTTTTCATGGGTGCCCGATGTGTATTTCGCATTTCTGATTGCTGGATGGTTTGCTTGCTTTGTTTATCACTTAATTTCCTGTTTGGGAACATGACAGTGGTATCAGAGCCTAGGTCTTGGCTCAGTTATGGGGAGTTTCTCCTATGAGAGAAGGGGACTAGCAGAATATTACATACAGGAGGCAGAGGTACTGAAGCAGAGAAAGAGAATTGGAGATCACTCCAGACATGGAGGATAGGGAGAAGGTAGTAGTAGCAGAGGAAGATATGGGAGAGCCTAAGAGTAGGGAGGAGATGGCTTTTGACAACCTCTTGAAAACTTTGAATGATCTAGCAAAGGGGCAAAAGGAGATGCTAGAGGAGATTAAAATGTAGAACCAGGAGAGAACCACCCCTAAGGGATTCTTATTTAGGGAAACTTTTGGGGCCTCTCAACAATTCGATTACCCTTCACCTGCAACACAACCTCCATCAGCGAGTGGGCCAACTCGAGCCACACTGCCCTCTTTTGTGCTTGTGGCACAGGTTGAACCAACATGGATTGAAGACCCTTCACAGATGGGAGAACGCTTTAGAGAATGGCAGTCCATGGGTGCAAACTTCGGGGAAGCACTCTCTTTCAGAGATTTCTGCAAGCTCAAGCAGAATGAGAAGAGTAAGGGTTATGGAGGACAGGGCACACAGAGCTATGAGTTGCAGAGGACAATAGGGAGAATGTACTTCCCTACATTCGATGGCACTCTCAAGTGCACTGCTCAGGCCTGGGCCGAGAAGATGGACACGTATTTCTAGCTTAACCGAATGACAGAGTTGGAAGCCATCAGGATGACCACGCTGCACATGGAGGGGAAGCCCATGACTGGTGGTTACATGGCTTGGCCACCCCGGGGCACGCCAATGTGGCTTCATACTAGGATTTCACTAGGAGGGTGGTGGAATGCCTTGACCAGAGGGATCCAAAGGCTCATTTCAGGGAGCTAACCCAACTTTGCTAAACAAGCAACCCAAAGTAGTACATATTAGAGCTTCTAAGAGTTTCAGTTATGGTGCCAGACCTATCAGTTGCTCGGAGGGTACACACCTTCATAGAGGGCTTACTTAAGCCCCTGCGTGGACTGGTGAAGTCACACAGACCCTCCATGCTGCGGCAAGCAATTATGTGCACTAGAGATTTGTAGGGGGCCACCCCCAAGACACGAGCACCCTTTCCTGCACGGACCCTTTTTCCCCAGAAGGGGCATGACAATAGACCCCCACCTCAGAGAACCACCCAGGGACGGGGGCAGTTGGATGATGAGACATGGAAGGACCTCAGGAGGAGGAAGTTGTGCTTTACTTGTCGGGAGCCCTGGGCACCAAGCCATCAGTGCACTGCTGGCAAAGCACATTACATTGAGGTCTTTTCAGATATTGACTAGGAGGATGACGTGGAGTAGGAGTCTGGTATGGGAGACGGTGAGTCCAGCAGAGAGGGGACCACCACCACCACCTCCACAGGGAGGGGCATCCTTTGCCCCATACGGGGGAGTCCTTGCTTCTTTATGCGGGGTTTCGAAATTTATGACATTGAGGATCAAAGGCACTATATAGGGGCAACGGGTGTTGGTCTTAGTTGACAGTGGAGCTACACACAACTTCATATATGCCTAGTTGGTTTAGAGGCAAAGCCTCACCATGATCGAGTTTGAGGGCTTTTCAGTCTTGGTAGCTGGTGACCGTACCATGTAGTGCACTTGGTATGTGCCCGCTTTGACAATAGTTATGGGGAACTACTCTATGATGGACCATTTCTTTGTGGTCGATGTGCCAGACACCAATGTGTTTATGGGTGTCTAGTGGGTATACTCCCTTGGGCGATTTACTACTGATTGGAAGCAACTGGAGATGGAGTTCACCAGCCTGGATGGCAAATAGGTGGTACTTAGAGGCATGCATTCATACCCACCACAGACAGTCCCAATGCATAGGATGGAGGTAGATCTGCGACATGGGGACATAGCATGGGCAGTGGAGTTGAGGGTTTCAGAGGTTGGAGGGCAGGCCTAGCCACCACCTCCAGACATACAGGCCTTGTTGGATAGGTACTCAGTAGAATTTGGCGATAGCCCACCAGGGCATCCACCAGATAGGGGATTCGAGCACACCATCGAGATGGAGCTGGGTGTGCAGGCGGTGATCACTACCCCTTATAAGCATCCTAAGGCCTATAAGGACAAGATTGAGAGGGCCATCAAGGAGCTGTTGGCATTGGGCCATATCAGGCCAAGTTCCAGTGGTTTTGCTTCTTTAGTAGTGTTGGTGAAGAAGAAGGATGGAACCTTGCACACGTGCATTGACTACCGGGCCCTCAACAGGAAGACACTGAAGAACCGGTACCCCATCACCCGCATCAATGAGTTGATGGATGAACTTAAAGGAGCCAAGTACTTCTCTAATATAGATCTACGTTTGGGTTACCACCAGATCAGGGTGAGGGATGAGGACATCCCCTAGACTTATAGGCACTTTGAGTTCTTGGTCATGCCATTTGGGTTGACCAACACCCCAACTACTTTTTAGTCATGTATGAACCATGTGTTCCAGAGGTAGTTGAGGAGGTTTGTGTTGGTTTTCTTTGATGACATCTTGATTTACAATAGGACTTGGGAGGAGCATCTCCAACACTTGGAGGAGGTGCTGTGTATTTTGGAGGAGCAACAGTTCTATGCCAAGCTGTCCAAGTGTGAGTTTGTCCTGACCGAGATGCTCCACTTGGGGCATATCATTAGCGCAAATGGGTGAAGGTCCATGAGGAGAAGATAAGAGCTATCCGTGATTGGCCAGTACCTAGAGATGTGATAGTGTTGAGGGGCTTCTTGAGCATCTGCACATATTACTGGAAGTTCGTCAAGGGATTTTCGCAGTTGGCAGCTCCCATCACAGAATTGACCAAGAGAGGGGCTTTCGCATGGACAAATGGGGGACTGGTAGCTTTTGACTGCCTCAAGGAGGTGATGAGTAGTTGTCCAGTTTTAGCACTTCCGGACTTCTCCCAACCCTTCACCAGGGAGTGTGATGCATCTGGGGAGGTAGTCGGAGCAGTACTATCTGAGGATGGGCACCCAATTGCTTTCGAGAGTCAGAAGTTCTTACCCCATGAGAGGTCATATTTTATATATGACAAGGAGATGCTGGCCATTATGGATGCCTTGGCTAAGTTCCGACAGTACTTGGTGGGTAACAGGTTTTGGGTGAAGACTGATCACAACAGTCTTTGTCACTTCATGGGGCAGCAGGGCCTCAACGACAGACAACAGAGATGGGCCAGCAAGGTGTAGGCCTATGATTTCGACATAGAGTATATGTGGGGGAAACACAACATGGTGGTTGATGCCCTATCTTGGAGACCCGCAAACCTATCACTCATGAGCATCTGCCATGATTGGAAGGCCCAGTTATTGGTGGAGTATTCCAAGGACAGGAGGGTATGTGAGATTCTGGAGGGTACACACGCAAATGAGTGCTTCTGGGTGATGGATGAGGTCATCTACTACAAGGGGCACGTAGTTTTGGTTCCTAACTCGTAGTTGAGGGAGAGAGTACTCCAGGCAGCACATGGCTCACCATTACTAGGGCATTAGGGGTTTAGGAAAACATACATGGCAGTTAGGGAGCGCATCACATTGAAGGGCCTCAAGTGGTACGTGTTTAAACATGTACATGAGTGTGAGGCATGTCAGAGGAACAAAGGGGAGTTGATTCATCTGCTAGGATTATTACAACCGCTTCCCATCCCCGAGGGGAAATGGGAGAGTATCTCCATGGATTTCATCATGGGGTTCCCCACAGTACAGGGCAAGGACCGCATTTATGTAGTGGTCGACCGGTTGACCAAGTATGACCACATTTTCGCCATCCCTACTAGATATTCGGCTTCACAGGTTGCATAACTGTTCTTTAGGGATATCTTCTGGTTACACGGGCTTCCTAAGAACATCGTGAGTGACAGGGATAGCAGGTTCATGGGAGACTTCTGGCAGGAGATCTTCAGGTTGGTTGGTACTGAGCTCACCCCTAGCACGAGTTACCACGCCCAGACAGATGGCTAGACTGAGTGAGTTAATCAGTGGTTGGAGGGGTACATGAGGAACTACGTGAGTGGGCAGCAAAGGGCTTGGATTCAGTGGCTGCATTTGGGCGAGTATTGCTACAACACCACCCATCACATGTCCATCGATATGATTCCTTTCTGTGCCTTGTATGGTTATAACTTATGATGCATTATCTTTTGTTGACGTTGTTTTTGGAGATAGGCAGGCCCCAAAGGCCAAAGATTGGATCCAAGAGAGCCAAGACATCCTCAAGGATAACTTAGCAACAATGCAGAACCAGCAGAGGGTGTATGTAGATTGACATTGAACTGAGAGATATTTTGAGGAGGGGGATTTGGGGTACCTCCAGTTACATTTGTATAGGCAGTCCACATTGAAGCAGAAGGGGGATGAGAAGCTACAACCCTATTTTTATGGGCCATACAAGGTAGTCAGGCGAGTTGGGGAGGTGTCTTACGAGCTGAAGCTGCCTCCGGGGAGCAAGATTCACAACATATTCCATGTCTCATGCCTTAAAAAGTTGTTGGGACAATAGTTGACAACAACAATAGAGTTACGCCCGTTGGATGATGAGGGCCACCTGGTTTCTGAGCCTGAGGCCATTTTGGAGAGGCAGGAGAGGAAGCTGAGGAGCAGGACCATTAGGGAGTTCTTGGTTCATTGGAAGAACTTGCCGGATGAGGATGCCACCTGGGAGGGTGAGCACATCCTGGAGCACCCAGCTCTGAAGTTGCTTGAGGGCAAGCAACATTTGGGAGGGGAGGACTGTCATGTCCCTTCCCAAAAGAATTTGTAACAGGTTTTGTCTCTCCACAATTTTGTACAATTTTGCTAAGGAAAAGGACCCAAACAATTTCAACTTAGGAACTTAGGAGAAATATAGCTAGATTATTTTGCTAGTGGAAGGTGGGGGCCACCCACGTGGGAAAGCGTATTGGGCAATTCAAATTGCCTTGGAGGGAATTCGTATAGCTGTTGGAGGGGCCCACATGAGGCAAAGGAAGGCCCACGAAGACATAAGGAAGAAGAGCTCCTCACTTGGGGGATCACTCATTCTTGCATATCGAAAATCACCACTGTTTGCTCGAGCTGCTTAGCTGAGTCAACTACTGTTCAACCACGAATCTATCAAGCTGGAGATTCAACCTTACCTTCGGGGGACTACGAGTGCCACCCTAGGAACGCAATTTCATAGCATCTTGGGGAGCACTAGGGAGTATTCACAACCAACCCATTCAGTCATCATCCAACAATGCGTATTTCTGGGCCAGTGGATAGGGAACACATAGTTGAGGATAGAGCTTCATTGGGCCAATCATTAGCCGGATGAACCAGGGGATTCAAAAGACATCATTGGGTCAACACTTGGGAGGAGTTTTGGAGCAAGTGAGTGCAACAAATAGGTAGTTCGAATTCTAGACTTGTAGGACAGCGCAGAGGGCCAGTCTGGGCATCACGAGGGTCTTGAGGTAAAGAGCCAAAGCACCGAAATCATAGTTGGGAAGGAAGGAAATTCATAGGAGGACTCATCCCAATGATTTGTCGTAGTTTTTGGGAGTTTTCCTAGCTTCACTCAGGCAGGTCGTGTTTACCAGTTGTAGCAGAGGTCGGGGGCCTTAGGGGTCGAATTTTAGAAGTCTGAACTAAGCCAAACCCTTCATGGGTTTTGGTGGGTTTTGGCTGAGTATCCGAGAGCTGAAGTTTTATAATTTTCTGAGCACGGGAAGTAGTGATTCCAGCCTTTTGGTTCCAGCAGACAATGTAGTTTCTGAGCAGCGCAGTTCAGTTCTAGTGCAACAGTTGGGCAACCTTCAGATCAGCGTTTGCTCACTTGGGTTTTGTCATGCTTGTCCTTAGAGACAAGCTGAGGTGCACCATTCCATTTACCATTGTATTTTCCCTTGATCATTTAATAAAATGGCTTAGCAGTTCTCTATTTCCATCGTTTTCATGGGTGTCTAATGTGTATTTCGCATTTCTGATTGTTGGATTGTTTGCTTGCTTTGTTTATCACTTAGTTTCCTGTTTGGGAACATTACACAAATCACAAGATATAACACAAGAATGAGAGTCTGGTCCTCAACCATAATATAATATAGGTTCGAGTCGGCTTTACTCTTGGTCAAGCCCAAGCCAAGAAGATAGTTGTCTATCCGGGCATAGCACGTTCTTTGTGCTGCTTGAGCCCATAAAGGGCTCTCTTCAGCCTGCACACATGTGTGTCTCTGCTAAAAGTCTTGAACCCCTTAGTCTACTCAACATATATCTCTTCCTCAACAACTCCATTAAGGAAGGCGATCTTCACGTCCATTTGGTGGATCTTCCACCCCATCTATGTCGCAATCACCAAAATTGTCCTAATGGGCGAATATTGAGCCACTAGTGCGAACCTCTCATCATAGTCTATCCCTTCGACCTGAGAGAACCCTTTGGCCACGAATCTAGCCTTACACTTCTCCACACTCCCATGAACTGCATGCTTAATCTTGTACATCGAACGGGATCCAACCACTGACTTGCCAACTTGTCTTGGCACAATCTACCATACGTCATTATGCATGATAGAGGAATATTCCTCCACCATGGCATTTCGCCATACCTGCTGAGAAGCTGCCTCCTTATAATAAGAAGACTCTGAGTCTATCACCTCAGTCATAAGTGCCATGTACCCCATATATCTTTGTGGCAATTTACTTTGTTTGAATGTCGAGCTGGGAGATCCAACTCTTTCTCGAGCCTCCCTAATCAATTGATTTGCCCTCCTGGCTCATCCTTTCCCTGCTTTGGGAGTCACTGGTTGAGTGGGCCCTTCTCACTATACTCTCTCCCGTTTCTGCACTTACTCCTCAATTGCGTGCTGGTCAGCCTGCCCAACAAATGGTTGTGATGAAGCCTGAGAAACTGGCTGAGCCTCCTACTTGGGAGCTGATGCTCTTCCTCCTGTGTTGGACCCTGCTCATGCTCCAAGGAATTCCTGAGAGCCTTCTCTTCCTCGAACTTCACATCACCTCTAATCACTGCCTTTTTGAGTGCTGGAATATATACCTTGTATGCCTTAGATGTCTCACTGTAGCTCACGAAAACGCCCTTCTCCATTGTGGGCTCTAGCTTCTTCTAGTTATCAGAAAACACATGGCAGTAAACAAGGATGTCAAAGATCTGGAAGTGAGACAAGTTATGCTTTTTCCTGTGAAATCCTCCTTTGGTGTGACTCTGCCTTTTACCCTATGTGGACTCTTGTTCTGCAAAAAGACTGCAGTGTTGCATGCATCTGCCCAAAGAAACATAGGTAGTCCCTTGTCATGCAACATAGCCCTGGCCGCTCCAACAATGCTTTAGTTCTTGCACTCAACCACCCCATTTTGCTGAGGGTTATGAGGTGTGATGATCTCTCTCCTGATGCCCTCTTTGGCATATAAGTCTCTAAAGGCATTGGAGATGTACTCCCCACCATTGTCTGAACTCAATGCCTTGATCCTCCTACCAGTCTGGTTCTTCACCAAGGCTTTGAACTCCATGAACTTCACGAAGACTTGATCTTTCTTCTTCATGAAGAAGATCCAAGTCTTTCTCGAGTGGTCTTCAATAAAGGTGACATAATATTTGTATCCCCTCAGGGATGGGAGGAAAATGGTCTGCATATATTCGAATGTACTAGCTACAAGCTGTTCTTGGTCCCGCTGTCTTTGCTAGAAATGGATGTCTTGACATACTTGCTAAGTTTGCAGCTCTTGCACACGTCATGCTGATCTACACTGTACTATGAAAACCTTGTTGCAATCTCCCTCAAAATTGTGAATATTCCTTGAAATGAACCAATTGGAATTTATTCTTCTAACTAATTAATTATGCGGTTTATTTGTTGCGGCAAATAACAAATAAATCACACTACAATTTCTTCACAATAAAATTATGCTGCGGAAAATAAATTGGAACTGAGAAAATAGAGCACATACACAATAAAAGTGACACCGATATTTTTGGACAAAAGTCCTCGGAAAATTCCAATTAGGAAAACCGATGCAATAGATGAGGGTTTATTTTATTATATGCAGAAACAAAATACGAGGACAGCGTCTGGATGCCCAAACTGAAAATCCTCTAGCAAAATAATTTGGCCAAAATAATTTTGAAGAATTTTTCTCCCTTCTGCAAATAATCTCGGCCTCCCTATGCCTACTTGAACTCCGCTGAGAAAACTTAGCCTCCCTTTGCCTGCTCGAACTCCATTGAGAGAACTGAACCTTCAAGAATTCACACTGCCTAGTCTGGGAAAAATCGTACGACCTGCTAGTTGGCTCTAGATGAGTCGTCCTGCCTCCCTCTGCCTTTGGAAATAAGTTGCTCTACCTTTGGGTGATCCCCCGACTTCTAGCTACTGAATCGACCTCCTTTCTGACACTTCGATTAGGGTTTCTGGCTACTCGCATTACCCACTCATCCTCCTTCTGCTGCCTCTCCAGGACTGGAAAACTTCCTTCGAAACTCTTTGCGGCTGCTCACTCAATCATTGATGCCTCGTTTCTGGCTCAAACCCTTCGTCCTGCCGAATCTCTGCAATTGGATAGCTCGATCTGCCCAAGGAACTCGTTCTCCCTGCTCTTCAATATGTCTAACTCCATCCCCATCGACCTGCTCTTACAATCTCTTGTTGGTGAACCAACGACCATGATTAGATCTCCATCAACGACTAAGATAATCTCAAATTCAATACGTGTGTGTTTCTAGAGCGTTCTCACAATTCCTTAATTAGTTACTATTAATTAACTAGTTTTCCTAAGTTAGACTTAGTTAAAATTTAAATGATGGTTAATTAATTTAATTAAGGCGTTTTGCAAGCTTATCTCGTGGAACCTTTTCTGGGTTTTGAAGATCTCGCGTTCTCAGCCTCTCTGACACATATCAGGACTAGAACACCTGTCTGATGTTACAAAAACTAACAAAAAATTTCAACGCTCCATGGTACAAATGACCCATACGCCTATGCCAAGGCTCCCCAAGGTCACATCTATGCGCATTGATCACTTTGTTGCTCAAGGACGCTTTTGTCTCAAACTGTGTCTTGTAGAGGTTCTTCACCCTAACTCTAATTTGCTTCATGGCAACAAAATTTAAGGGCTTGAGGAAAGCCTTTCCTATGTTGAAAATAAGCTCATAACCTTTGTTTTCCAAGGTTGACACTAGAACAAGGTTTTTCTTCAACCATGTGATATAGATGACACGTCCTTCACTTGGGTGAATTTGGTAAGGTATGAAATCATTGACTCAGACTTGGTCATCTTGATATTTCTGAGTTTATCTCTGAGTACCAGTTTCTTGACTTCACTCGAACCCTGGTACAACCCTAAGATAACTGTTCACATGGCTTGAGCTATCGTCTTAACTGTTCACATGGCTTGAGCTATCGTCTTTCCGGAAAGGTGAGGTATGATGTCATCCTTGACTCCTTCAAGAATTATTCTTCTGTTCTTTGCGCCTTTCTTATTATGCTGAGCTAACTGCTAAGGGTTTTGTGGTTGAGCTGGTGGACTGTCCACAAATTCCCAAACTCCTTGCTCCTCCAACACTACACCAATCCTCTCCTTCCAAGAATAGGAATTTGATGCCCCTTCAAGGTGGTCCTCGATTCCTAGCTCCAAATACACCATTCTACAAGTTTGAAGTTTGAACTGCTTAGAAGCCCTTGCACAAAGCCTGCTTGAAAAACCCATGCGCAAATTATGCCTTGATCATGCAGTTAGAAACTCAATGCAACCTTGAAGTAAACTGCGTCCCCTTTCCTATGTCTTTCACTTGGTTCGAGGAAAATAACACGCTTTCTGGTCTTCAATCAGAGACCCGCTCTGATACCATGTTAGCTTTCTAATACCTGTTAATTTTAGGATAACTATGACATGTTCTATGCTTAGAGCAATTTTACTTCAATTTTCTTTGTTAGCCCAATATCATATCCAATATAGCAATCACATCAACATGATAGTAAAATGTAGATAGAACATAAACAATAACAGTAGATGACAAGCCAACACAAGAGGACACCACATATGGCACTAGCCAGGGACAAACCCCAATTTGGGGAAACCCTTGATCAATTCTTCAAAAGTTCAGTAGAGAGAGAGTGCAATTTACAATATTCACTTGCCCAAACTGTTCAGTCAAAGCAGCAGAAACAAAAAGCCCTAACCAGAAAGTGAACACTAGTCAACAGGGCTGAAATTGACCTCCAAAACAGCTTGGTCAACTCGGCCTCCAACAGCAACATAATGCAGCCCAAAACAGTCCGAAAATAACCAGCCAAATCTGGTCAACAAAAGTCAACACAACAACTTGAATTAGGGCAGTCAACGCTGATCAACGCAGGGGTCAAACTGCCTCGGTTTTGTGCCCAAAACAGTGGCCTACCCAAACAGAAGTCTCCCTTACAAAACCTAAGTCAAACAAGGTCAACACTGGTCAAAGTCAACCTCCTGAAATTTCGGTCAAATCTGGTCAATGCAGCAGCCAGTCTTCCTTTCGCACGTGGAGAGAGAGAGGCCCAAAAATCCATACCCAATCAAGATGAGAGAGAGAAAGATGAATAAGATGAGATGCCAAAATGAGGAGGAGACACCTTGTATTTATATGCAACGTTGAAGGCTGGAGGAGGCTAATTTGATGGTTGGCCAACCTTGACAATTTGTCCATAATCAAAATAAATTCATAACTTCATTTGTACATGTCAGAATGGGATGATCTTTAGATCAATCCTACACCTCTCGGAAAGAGGAATCCAAGAAAAGTATCAGCTGCCTCATAAAAACTGTTCAGACTCCAAAGTGATGTTTGGCCCTAGTTGCCAAATTTAACAATACCCAATTGCTAATTTTATAAAAAATAGCAGCGGAAAATAAATTCACGAAGACACATGCACACAATAAACAATACACAAAAATTTACCTAGGAAACCCCAACTGGGGAAAGCCCGCCAACTTGTGTGTTCTATTATTATTCTGCTCAACAAAATTCACAGAAAATTGAGTACAAATATTGGCAAAAATTCCCCTTCAATTTGCTGCCCCTCAACACACTGTTTTATGTCTTTCTAACCAACTCGGCCTCTGCATACACAGCTGTACTGACTCATACAGGCTATTTGGCCCTCCTACGCAGGCTGACTTGACCTTGGAAAGTGAGCATGCTGCTGAAGAAATCACTGAGGCTATTCGGCCTCTGTCTCTCTGCCCTAGCACATTCAATTGGAACCTCTTTTTGCTGAGCTAAAACACACAAATCTCTACTATCTAGTGTATAATGATGATAGCCAAATCTGCACCCTTCTCTTTTTATAAAATCGAATTGGCCCATCAAGTCAAGTCGAATTGACCTACTAACTCAAGTCATTTGCTCAAGTTGCACTGGCTCATTAACTCAAGTTGAACTGCTGAGATCGATTTACTTTTTGACTGTAGTAAAATTAGAATTTCCCTAAGTCAAAATGAAGTGAAAGTATAATTGCACCTTAGTTTCCATCTTTAACTTCAATTAATACCTTGTCAAGATGTAGTCAATCTAAGACGTCAAGATGTAGTCAATCTAAGACTAGTTATGTGGTATGTTGTATACAAAAATATGTTGGTTTCTTACACTGTTATGTATGTTGAGCTATGCTTGGTTGTGCTTAAGTGCTGTAACAATTCCTATAGACACCACCTCTCTTGGAATACTAGCTTTCTACGTAACCCTGTGATTCTCCAACACCCTCATTGTTGCACCCTGTTCAATTGGAATTGAGTTATATATATATATATATATATATATATATATATAATATATATATATGGTTCTTTTTTCTTTCATTTCGTATTTTAGGTTTGTATTTCCTCTCAAGGGAAACTAAATTCAATGTTCAACTTGAATTTTGAGCTATTGCAACATATATGGACACATTCTAAAGATTCGAAGATTCATAATTCATAACTTTGTTGGCAAACAATGCTAATGATTAAGTGTGCTTCTAGGTGATTGTGACTGAGTTCAGTGAGCTTGATGGAACTCATTATTTGGATCCACGGACTGCTCAAGTTGCAACTGTCAACCATGTTAAACAAGTAAGTGGATTATATGATTTACTCGTTGCATTTTATTTCGTTTCTGATGGGCAAAACTATTAATTGTATGAATACTCTTTATCTCCTCATTTTAACTTCTGCTACTCATTGTTAATATGCATTTAACAAGTAATAGAAAAATCGAATGCCTTTTCTTAAAGCACACATCACATGACTGTTTTTTTTTTTTTTAAAAATCAGAAAATGGAAATATTTATATTTTCAAGCTCCAAAATTAGTGAAGATTACAACACCCATTTCTGACGTTTCTAATATCTGTCACTAAAATTAGCTGTAACAGTCCCATTACAAATAATTGCCAGAAGTTTATGCCTGCCAAAACCCCAAAAAAAAAACTTAAGTTTGTCCCACGGCCTACATATTGGATTATACAGGCTGAAAATAGGAAACTACTGCTTACCAGCCTTGCTGGTTTCATAAAACGTAGTACATAGCATAGCAAACTTTAAGATGTACTGAATGTCTGGTATCTAAGCTAATCTGGAGACTGGTGACCCGCTAGGGATGCATTAGTTGGAAGTCTGAATTTTGTCTGCTTGGTGTCACCTGAAGGCAAGGTCTAGAGTTATTTCTCCCTTAGTGGCAGGTTTAATACCAATGTTCCATAAAGTTTCCTAGATGTGGGGATGTGGGAGTGGGGAAACACATCCAGGGGCCGTGTGAAAGCCACTACAGATTATTTAACTATTTTAGCATCGGGGGAAGAGTCTCCTGACCTAAGGCGCTGTATTCCATAGTGGGTGGGTCTAGCTCTGAGGTTGCATAGAGGTGATGTTTTTTCTAGCCATGTGGGAAGAAGTTTGTTGTCTCATAGATCTACCACCACTTGACTCAAACAATTGAGATAGGTGGAAGAAAGAAGTAGAGACCATAATAGTACTGGGTTTAGAGAGGCCATGCAAAAGTCACTTGTTTTGAGATAATTGTCTCTTGGACATATAAATGTAGGCATCTCTGAGCAGGGTAGTGAAAGAATGTCAAAAGAGAAACTGTAGGGTCTTGAATGAAGCATTGGAGCTTCCCTGAGATTTCATAATATTTGGGACACTGTCAAGTGTTCCCTAGACTTTATCTCTTGAAGATGGCATACCTGACAAATCCTCTTAGTCATAAGCGATACGGTGCTTCATCTCATAGTTATCAGAAGTGGACCGGTCATTGAACTGGTAGACCCCTCAGATCGGGAACTGGTCAGAATCGGATGAAAACTGGTAAAAAAACCAAACCAAAAAACCAGTCAACCAAAAACACACAAAATATTCAAATTTTAAATGAAAACATGTATATTCATGTGCATCCATATGAATCCAAACCATTTATACACAAATAAACAAACGTTCTCATTTATATAGCATGCAAGAGTGCACAAAACCAAAATAGCACCCAATGCAATCCATCTCTAAACCGAAAATACATCAACAAATTGGCTCCACATGGCCTTTAGGATCCAAAATAAATTATGGTACAACAAATACCTACATATCATCAAAATTATTCCCAATATTGGGATCTTCGTAATCAATATCACCCTCTAAGCATTAAAATAAGATATAAAAGTGTAATGTTCCAAACTAGGAAAAATAGTGCTATGCAAAGCAAACAATAAAAACAACACCATAAAATTGAAACCTTCAGTGCACACCCATAAAATGTCTAGGAATAACCGACAGCTGTGCCATTTTATTATAATCTGGGAGCTATGTTACCAGGATTCGGATTCGGATACGGATACAGATCCGGATACGGATCCGCTAGTTTTTTGAAAATCCAAGATCCATATACGGCAAGAATACGTCACGCACAAAAATAAATAAATAAATATATCTATAATAATAATAATAATAATAATATTGTTAAAATTTTAAAAAACACTTTAGAGCTAAAAAATCAAATACTCCATGAAACCGTCAAACATTTTTAGAACATTGAATGATAAATATGAAGGTTGAAACACTGAAATGATGCATCATCGCTCATGCAAAGTAACAAAAAGGATCATGATTCATAATATGAATATCATAAATGATAATAGTAATTAAATTTACATATCCTCCAATGGATCTATATCTGCTGCATATTGGAACTCTACATCATGAATAGATGATGGGGGTACTGGAATGTAAGAAGTTGCATCAGTAGGCTGGACTGGTGGTGGAACAATATCCTCAAGTAGGTTGAGGTGAGTCATGGCATTCGGTGTAAGGTTCAAGTCAGAGATCTCATGTTCCACATCCCACATCTTGCTCGGACCTTTTTTATACTCTGGTTCAACATGTGCTAGAAGACGAAGGTTGGAATGAACATAAACAAGGTCCTCAGCCTTTGCCGCTCCCAGCCTGTTTCGCTTCACTGAATGGATGAAGCCATATGTACTCCAATTCCTCTCAGGTGATGAGGAACTAACAACCTGTGATAAAAACCTGGTGGCTAGAGTAGAGAGATGAATGCTATCCCCACCATGGAAGCCCCACCAAGTAATAGGATCAAGATGCCCTTGATCATCCATAACTACTGGATCTGAAAAGCTAACAGTAGACTATACAAACCCTCCAAATTCTTGGCGGATTTCCATTGCAACGCCCATATCTCTATAAATTTTCCTCAAAGCTGTCTTGTATCCTTGTACCACTTCAAAATCTTTGTTTGGTGTTGTTCTACCATGTAAAGACAACATTTTAGAATGATAGTATTTAGGGTGCAATGCATATGCCAAAAGGTGTAATGGTGTGGTCATTTTGTTCCACTTTTCTGTAACTATGTCCTTCACTAAATAATAGAATGTTTCGTAAGGGTCATTTTCACTTGCCCTGATAATTTCCTTTATCCTTTCCAACATATTGTCAATGTTTTCATAAACTTCCCTCAAGCAAGGTGTATTTGAATCAAATGCCCTGATCAAGGTCAAGATTGGTTCAGTGAACCATAGAAGATATTGGACCTTGTCCCACCATGCATCATCAAGAATGATGAACTTGATTTTTTGCCCTCTATCAAAAGTGGAAGTCCTCCATGATTCCCAAAGAGGGTCAATGACCATTGCTTGTAGTGCTTGTCTCACCTCCACAAGTCTCTTTATGACAAGAGTGTGGAAGGCAAAACGAGTTTCAGCAACCTACAAGTTTCAAAAAATCAAATCTCAAATGAGAAACCATATATAAATTTGTAATTAAAAATAAGAATTTCCAATACAAATAGTATTGATTAAAAAAAAGTATTTTCAGTAGCTCCAACTTTGCAAAACCCCGATAAATGGCTTGGGACATTGAGTGATTTGTTATGAACATTTGGAATTCTTTCGATGCTAAATATATTTCATTAATCCATTCAATCTCACCAATCTTGGCAAGCATAAGATTCAATGAATGTACTGCACATGGATTCCAAAATATGTGATCATATCGACCCTCCACAATCAAACCTGCAGCTTTACAAACCTGTGCGTTGTCTGTAATGACTTGGACAACATTATGTGGCTCCACACTTTCTATTGCATCAATAAGAATTGTGGATATGAAAGATGCATCTTTCTCTATTCCACTGCAATCAACAGCCTTCAAAAACATTGCCCCTTGGGGGCATACTGCAACAATATTAATTAATGGACGGTTTCTTTGGTCTCTCCATCCATTAGAGATGATGGACACACCTGTTTCTGTCCATGTATCTCGGATTGCCTGTAGATGTCTATCCATGGATTGTCTCTCTGGTGTTAACAAAGTAGTGTGGATCTTTTCATATCCAGGGCTTTTGTACCCTTTGGGCACTTCATTAACAACCTTAATCATTTGTTGCCAATAAGGGGAACACACCAAATTGAATGCTAGCCCATTTGCATAGATGCAACGAGCTACATGTTCATCGGCTATGTCTCTACCTTGATTATTGAAAGTTGCTTCAAGAGGGCCTAGAGTGGGCCTTTTATTAGTTGTGGTAGCAGGCTTAGATGGCAATGGAGGCCTAATTGTAGAGCTTTGCACAAGGTCTTTTCCCTTAGCAAGTTTCCTATCAATAGCTTCTTGCAAAGATGCACAAAATTTCATTTTTCCAGGACTCAAACCTTGGCTAGGTTTGTCATTTGCATGTTGTGGCCCGATGCATACTTTCACCCCTGTGTTAGTTTGACTAGTGAGATGGGCCTTCACTCTAGTATATGAGCCATTTTTGATATCTTGACATTCATTGCACTTCCATTTAAATGAACCACCTCCAGGATTTTTTCCAATAATCTCCACATATTGCCATACAAGAGATTTTGGATATGTTTTGATGATTTCCCCTTCACTCTGCTCATTAAGGAGAAAGTTGAAACACAATAGTCACCTTAACTCAGCGCTTACAAACAAATACATTACCAAAAAAAATATAATAATAATATACTTTACCAAAAAAATATATAATAATAATAAATATACTTTACAATTGTTCCTCACAACATCCAACCGCATATTACGACTATTAAAGCATACATTCGATTCTAGTCGAATTATATGATGGCCATAAGTTATATTAATGACTGAAGGTCATGAGGAAAACATATAATTTATAAATGTAGATAATGGTAAAAAATATAATTTACAAATGTAGATATTAAGATAATGGTCACTGTAACTATCAATCTGAGAACACTGGAAGCCATTGTGGTTTTAAGTTTTAGTAATAATTATACAGTACCAAAAGAATATATACATACCAAAAAAAATAAAAATAAAATTTGCAGAATTCAATGTTCAGAATCCTGCCTTGAAGAGTCGAGCCAAACACCGAAATAAACGCTGGCCAAAGTCAAACGCACGCTTGTTCACTTGGAAATATGTCGCGTCATGCCAAAGTTGACTTCCCCGTGCCTGGTTCAAATGCCAAACAATAAACTTCACTGTGCTCGTGCCTGTGACTTCACTCTAAACTGTGACTGCGACTACGGTTGGACGACGAGTTCATTGCACAAGAAAATGCGCTGCGACTAGACGACAAGTTCACTGCACAAGAAATGTTAAAACTGAAAACGATTTCACCTATTCCGCCTATCGAGACAAATAGGGACCACCGCGCCGCTTTTTAAAGTTTGTTGCCCGCATAAAAGTTAAAAACCTAAATTACCAAACCTAATTTCACATTTATGATTTTCTCGGCGATTTTTGATTTTCACTTTTCGGATTTTCCACTTTTCATTCGGGCGTTTCCAACAAAGAGGGGTGACTTACCGTATGGATCCGCATCTGACAACAAGATCTGCTTCCATGCAAATTTGATCCGCCAAGTGCTGTTTTTTTGCTGTATTCCGGCGTATCTGGATCCGGATCCGGATCAGATCCCCAGATCCGCGTATCTACCCTTTCCCGCTGTCGGATCCGGTAACTTAATCTGGGAGAAAAGTACAATAATTTCGAAGTGGTGCACTTGGGCTTGCCTCAATGGCAAGCGTGATCAAGCCTAGGTGGTATTATGTCAAGCCCAGATGGCACAAATAACTGCTGCAAAGATGACCTGCGCTGCCCTTGTGAAACTGCGTTGTCTACTGCAAAGATGCTGCTGGAAACCCCACCTTTGATGTTCAGAAAATTACGGGAAATTAACCTCGATCTCTCCACCAAATACACAGAATAACCCACGAAGCAATTGGCCAAATGTTGACCTCAGAATTTTGGCCCAAATTCCTCTTAACTCCTCTTACTGTTGACTAAGTTGAGACCCCTGTTTGACACCTTAGATTTGCCCAGAAAATTCTATAAAATTAGGAGTGTGATCCTTGCCCAAAACCCAAAAAAAACCAGAAAGGGTTTCCCTTGGTTCCAACCTTAAAAAATTGACCCTTCACAGCTTGACCCTCCTCCAATTTCGAATTCTGTTGCTGTGACTGATCCTGTCAATCTCTGCTTTCCTAACTCCAACAGTCCTCCTCAAATGACCCTCCAAATGATCTTCCAACCTCCCAATTCCAAACTCCCTTGGATGGTGCTGCCCCAAAGAGTTTCACTCCAATGACTGCGCAGTCATGGAGGAGATGATGTAGTCATGCATGTGATGAAATGAGAGCTGCGTGTAGGATGGACCTCTTGTTTGTAACTGCCCTCTATACTCCTGAAAATGATGAAGGATCCTCCTGTTTCCTTGGAGTGCCTCATATTGTGACTGCGCAATCCTTGTGCTGTTGTTACTCTCCCTGGTGTTGGTACTCGACTTACAGTTGCTGTAACTTGTCTCCCTGCTACTGCTACGATCTAAGATGAAGAAGAACTCCCTTTTAGGGTTGGCACTCGAAGTCCACCAAAGCAAGGTTTGAGATCTCCGCTCAGAGACACTCGTGTGCTAAATAGCACAGTAACCTAGCTAAGCAACTCGAGCAACTAAGATTGAGTTTAATATGTCAAAAGATAAGACACTGAAATGAGAAGAGATGCCTTCCTCATATAGATTTCATGGAGCACTTTTCCCTCCATTGCAGGTCCCTCACTTATTGATTTCCCTCCATGCAAATCGAACTAGGGAATGTGTGTTCTCTTAGTGTAGGTGACCCCCACGTATAAATTAACCACATCAAAATAACTTCTACTAATTCTAGCCTCCTAATAAAATCGAATGGGCCCCATCACCTCCAAAATTGGACCCAAAATGATGAAATTAATCCTATTCCAAAATAGTTTAGGAAGGGACATTACAAAAAGCAAAGCATATCAAGTCAAGATTTTGTTTGAGTGATGGGTACTTTTTTTAGTAGGCTCATCATAGAGGAATTCGAAAACCAATGCCACTAACATCAAGGTACATAGAGGGCTTGGTGCTTTTGCTTAAATACTAGTTCCATGCCCTTGTACATGACAAAATTGAATGTAGCGTTGCTATCCCCCCAATCCTTAAATCCTAGAAAAATATTAACTTTGCTGGATTTTAAGTGAGATCTAAAATTCTTCTTTCTCCATATGAAATCCAATGAGTTCAAAACCACTCTCAAACACCCTAAGTTATTTCATGGTAATGTTAAAAATTTATGTAAAATGATGAAAATGAAAGAAAAGGGAGAATGTCACTTTTACTTTACTTAAACATTACCATGAATTGCATAGCATTAGTAAGGCAATATGGTCAAATACTAGGCTTCCCCTGTCATAAATCATTGCTTTTTTGAAAAGAAATTGCGTTCAAAGAGTCCTTGGCAACAATGTACAAAACCAACCAGTTCAATGAAAAAGGCCGGTTCGGTATCGAACGGGCTGATTTTGTACAAGAACTAACCAGTTCGGTACTAAATCGGCTGATTTTGTACAAGAACTAACCAGTTCGGTACTAAATCGGTTGATTTTGTACAAGAACCAACCAGTTTGGTACCGAATATGATCTGGATTTAAATAGGAACGCAACAAATTACAGATATAACCATAAATACAAAGATGCAGTAGAAATAACACCTCATTTCATTAATATCAAATACTGAAATATGCTTACAAACGGAATGGAAATAAGACTATCTCGGGCAATGGTAGCTTATCGCTGAGAAGAGATGTGGCGGCTACGTACCTCAAAACTGTGTTACAATGAGGTTCAAAGGCCTATTGATTATTGAGAAACAATGGAAAACCCTAAACATCCAAAAACCTAACCCTAGGAGATGAAGTGCCAAAACTGTGGGCTCCATTTGGGTTAAATGGTACATCAACTTCCCGGGATCGTAACTTTGGCACACGATCTCTGTTTGCGTATCATAATACCTCATTTCAAAGATCTCGAAGAGAAGGCCAAAAACAAAGAGAAGGCCAAAAACAAACCGACAAGTCGGTTTGGGACATTTTCGGTCTCTCCGGTTTCCCTAAAAACGTTATTTAGGGCCTCAAAACGGCTCCGGAAGTTCAGTTCCCGAAAAAATGCCAAAAATAGTAAACTGTGCTACAATTAAGGAAACTGAAAAATTGAAATAGACAGTGTTGGGGGTCCAAGTGGAATAGGCAGGTGGCCACCAATATCCACCTGGATCATTCCTCCCCCCTTAGGAAGCAATGGTCCCCATTGCGTTGAGTTCCTCCATGAGATGAGGAAATTTCTGCTGAACTTGGTCCCTGGTGAACCACTTGCCCTGGTGAAAGGGTTGGTCTGCTTTGACAACTCGATATAATTGGATCCCTTTTGCTGTCGGGTGCTTTTGATCTGTGTGTCCACGATCCGATTAGTTGTGGCTTGTTCCATGCAATTTGGATTTAACTCTAGCTGTTTTGCAATGTCTGATGTGTTTATCAATGGTGGGAAGTATGGTCGAAGGTGGTCCACATTGAACACTGGGTGCAGGCCAAGGAATGGGGGAATGTTGAGCTCAAATGCATTATCTCCACTGCCTTGGTAATGGTGTAAGGACCATATCGGAGTGGTCTGAGTTTCTGATAGGCTTTGGTAAGGCGTTCCTTTTGCAAATGCAACCAGACTTTGTCGCCCACTTGAAACTTGTGTGGCACTCGATGTTGATCATGTCGCTGCTTGTACTTGGCTTTTGCTTTCTCCAGAATGTCATGGACATGCTGGCGGATACGTTGGATGTGCTCAATGAAGTTGTTTGCCTTATCGGTTTCGGACTGGACATGAGCCGAATTTGCATGAGTAGTTGCAAATGGCATGGCCACATCAATGGGACATAGTGGCTGGAATCCCAAGCCCACCTGAAAAGGGCTGTGGCTAGTTGAGCTGTGGAGAGCCCGATTATAGTTGTGCTGGACATAGGGGAGGCTCTTATCCCATGTGCGTGGATGCTTTGAGTTGTACATGTGCAAAATGTGTACGATCATCCTGTTGATGACCTCTGTCTGACCATCAGTTTGGGGATGGAAAGCTGTGGACTTAGTGAGCTTGGTGTCCAACATTGACGAGAGACTGGACCAAAATGTACTGAGGAACCTGCTATCCCGATTTGAGATGATAGATTGTGGGATCCCAAAGTGTACCCACGTTCAAAGAAGAGTTTAGCAGTGGCTTCCGCTATGATATTCTTCTTGCAGGCCGCCATAATGGCCATCTTCGAGAATCTGTCGACAACTACAAAAACATAGTCATTGCCATGCTTAGTAGAAGGAAGGCTCGACATGTAATCCATGGAGATGGATTCCCAAGGTCGACTAGGGGTAGGCAGTGAAGTATAGAAGCCTTGCTTCTTGATGGTTGGTTTGGCAATGGCATAGGCAGTGCAGTATCTGATGTACTTCCCGACATCCTGTCGAAGATTCGGCCAATAGAATTACTTTTGCAGTACTTCCACTGTTTTCTCGACCTCGAAATGCCCAGTGGCCCGACTGTAGTGTGCTTCCCAAATCATCTTGGCACGCTCTCTTAAAGGAACACAAAGGTGTCCCAGGTGGCATAATAGGGCATCTTGGAGGTGAAAATCTGGAACTTGCTGATCCTCTAAGAGTGTCTGTTATGTGTGGCTGAATTCTGGGTTGCTTTTGTAGAGAAGTAGCCAATTAGAAGTCTCGTGCCCACAAGAGTTGAGCACAGTGGTTAATGCCATGATCAATGGTCGGCCGAGGCAATCTGCAACATTATTTACGCTGCCCTTCTTATACTTGATATTCAAATGGAACTGTTGCAGGTATGTGGACCACTTTTGATGGCGATCATTCTGCAACTTCCCTTGCGTCTGTATGAACTGCAGGGGCTGGTGGTCTGTGTGGATGACCATTTCTTTCCCCAAAATGTAATGCTTCCATTGTCAGCAGGCCCGCACAATGGAATACATCTCTTTGTCATAAGTGGGATACTTCCGGACTGTTTCTGAAAGTGTCTTACTGTGATATGTGCCACTGGATGCCCTTGTTGAGTAAGGACCACTCCAATAGCATAGTCAGAGGCATTTGTCTCGATCTCAAGTGGCTGTTGCAAGTCTGGTAATGTGAGCACTGGTGCAGAGCAGAGGCGATGTTTCAACTTTGTGAATGCCTTCTATTGAGATTCAGACCAAAAGTTTTTTGCTTTCGCTCCTCCCTTAGTGACTTGACTCAAGGGCCACGTGATTTGAGAGAATCCCAACACGAACCTGCGGTAGAAATTGGCAAGACCCAGAAAGTTGCGAAGCTCTGTCAAAGTGGTTGGAACTGGCCAATCCCGGATGACTTGGATATTGGCTGGATCCACATGCACCCCCTGTTCATCAATAATGTATCCCAGATACTAAACCTGGATCATGCCAAAAGTGCATTTCTCCAAATTGGCACATAGCTTGTGTTGCTGCAGTGTTTGGAGAACTTGTCGGATGTGGTGGAGGTGCTCTTCCCAACTCTAGCTGAAGATCAGGATGTCATCCAAGTGTACCACTACAAATGAGTTGGTGAATGGCCGCAAGATGTCATCCATCAACCTCATGAAGGTTGCAGGAGCATTCATCAACCCGAAAGGCATAACCAACCATTCTAAAAGACCCTCCTTGGCTTTGAAGGCAATCTTCCACACATCAGAGGGTTCGATTAGTACCTGGTGATATCCTGACTTCAAGTTGATCTTGCTGAAATATTTTGCCCCCTTCAGTTGGTCTAGAAGGTCATCAATCCATGGGATCGGGTAGCTATTCTGGACAGTGATCTTGTTCAGTGCCCGATAGTCAATATAGAGTCTCCAAGTCCCATCCTTCTTCCGTACCAACACGATCAAGCTCCCACAGGGCGATGAACTCGGCCGGATGTGACCTTTCTGCAGCAGCTCCTGAATCTACGGAGTGCCAATAGATTAGTCCATTGGGTAGCGACGCACTTGGGGTCAAATCGATGGAGTGCTTGACCTGACAGTGCAGAGGCACCCCTCTGGGGGAGGTGAAGATGACCTCATACTCCTCCATGACCTTGTCCATCTTTTGTTGTCGTGCGGAGGGGCCCTGTCTGGAGGTCGTGGCCACTGTCTTCTTCTTTCCCTGAGGGCGTATCATCAAGAAGACAAATTTTCCGGTTTTCGAAATGAGCTTACTGCATTGTTTTGCAGTAACCAAAGAGATGGCGGTAGGCGGTGCTACCTCATGTATCCTGTACAACTTATTTCCCAAAGTAACAATAACAGCACAGGGCCTTGACTCATACATAGCATGTTGCTTCCATAAGTATGGTTGGCCTAATAATACATCACAAACATCAAGGGGAGCAACGTCATATAATACCTCATCTGTAAAGGGCTTGATGCTGTATGGAAGGTGACATTGCTGGCTCACGTGAATATCTCGTCCTTGGTGAAGCCACCCGATGGTGTACGGTTGTGGACGTGTTGTGGTCGGTAAGCCCAGTCGCTTCACGACCTTTGCCGAAATGAGGTTTTTTTGGCTCCCGCTGTCGACAATGAACTATAGTGGGGAACCCTTTACCCACATCTAGGAGTGGAAGAGGCGCTCCTCCTCCTCTGGATCTTTGGGTTCCTCCTTCTGGATCTTTGTGGTGTTGGGCTCCGCATCGATAATCTGCTTTCCTTTGTCATTCCCCTTGTCGAGTTTTGACTCAGAGTCAGAACATGCATCTAATTCCGAAGCCTTTAGCTCGGCCACCAGTGACTGCTTGGCCCGACACTCATTTGTGTTGTGAGTGGAGCTCTTATGGAACTCACACCACTTTCCCGTGTCCTTCTTCGGCTTCACGGTGTTGTTTTTTGCTTGTGGCTTTGGTGGGTTGTCCTAGGCCGCCTCGCCTTGGCTTTGTCCTTTGTTCTGCGGTTTGGGGGTACCTTTCCTTTGCTTCGGATTTGCAGATCCAAAGTTTCGCTTCTTCTGTTTAAACTTTTGCTCGATCTTGATGGCATATCGGTATGCCGTATTGAGCGAGGAGATGTTTAGGAACTCCATCTTGTGCTGGATGTACCTGTGTAGGCAGCGACGGTACTTGAGAACCAAATGGTTCTCAGAATCCTTGATACCCAACTTCGTGCGGAGGGTATGAAAAACATTGGTAAACTCTGTTACATCTTGGTCCCTTCCTTGTCGCAGCGTTGTCCACTCTATGTATTTATCCTCATAGGTCCCGACAGGGTAGTACTGCTCCTTGATGGCATCTTGGAACGAGTTCCAAGTGGGTGCGGCTGAAAACATTGAGTTTGTACTTTCATCCTTCTATTCATAGTAGGTTTCCCACCAGTCCTTGACGTGGGGCGTTGCTTTGAGAAGTGCAAAAGTGATCTTTTCGTGGCTGGAAAAATCATGAACGGAAAAATATCCTTCTAGTAGATTTAACCATTTATCTACAGCGTCTGCATCTATCTGACCCTCAAATATGGGAATGTCAAAGTTAACTTGTACCTTAAAGGGTGTGGCGCTTCCAGAGTAGCTGCCGGAAGTAGATGTGTCGCCTTGGGGTAGCCGCTGAATGATTTGGACAAAGTTGTCCATCATCGCGTTCCTTTGTCACTTGAGGGCTTCTTCGAGCAAGATTTTGATAGGATCTCCTGCCCTCTTGTCTTTCTTTTCATCCACCATGGGAGGCTGTTGGGATTTGCAAGGCTGGTCTTGCAAAGGTTTGACTAGTTCAAGCCCTAACTCCTTATATGCCGACCTCGTTGGGGATATGCAAAAAAAAAACAGAGAAAAAGCAGACTGCTCTGATACCACTGATCTGGATTTAAACAGGAACGCAACAAATTACAGATATAACCATAAATACAAAGATGAAATAGAAATAACACTTCATTTCATTAATATCAAATACTGAAATATGCTTACAAACAGAATGGAAATAAGACTAGCTCGGGCAAAGGTAGCTTATCTCTGAAAAAAGATGTGGTGGCTACATGCCTCAGAACTGTGTTACAATGAGGCTCAAAGGCCTATTTATTATTGAGAAAGAATGGAAAACCCTAAACATTCAAAAACCTAACCCTAGGAGATGAAGTGCCAAAACTATGGGCCCCATTTGGGTAAATTGGTACATCAACTTCCTGAGGTTGTAACTTTGGCATACGATCTCCATTTGGCTATCATAATACCTCGTTTCGAAGATCTCAAAGAGAACACCAAAAACAAACCGGCAAGCCTAATTGGCATGTTTTTGGTCTCTCCATTTTCCCTAAAAATGCCGTTTAGGGCCTCAAAACGACTCCAGAAGTTCAGGACCTGAAAAAATGCCAAAAATAGTAAACTGTGCTACAATTAAGGAAACTGAAAAACTGAAAGGGACAACGTTGGGGGTCCAAGTGGAATAGGCAGGTGGCCACCAATATCCACCTAGATCAGAATAGGCCAAAAACAATTCAGATCACTAGTACGAATTGGTTTTGGCCTCAAACCGATCTTAATAACACTGCTTCATCTTGATCTATATGTGGTGGGAGCAAACTTACAACTAATAGAGTGGGTTTCGGAGGCCATGAAATGGATGACATTGAATGTAGTCATGATGGGCATCCTCCAATTTCATGAACTGCTCATAACAAAGGTCATCTTTAGGCCAAGAATTTGAGGGGGATGACTGAGGCACAGTAGTTGTACCTCAATAGTTGTTATCCTTGACTACATACTACCCTATTGATCTCTCCTCCAATGGGAAGAAGATGATTGAGGGCATCTAAGGAGTGCCTAAAAGGAGGGTGATGCTCTCTAGAAGTGCCAATAGATTAAAGAAGTTAGGTGGCCTTTGAAAATTAGCCTTGTTTACATCTAGAGAGACAAGGTAGGTATACTCCTTAGAAGAGCAATATAGGGGTATATATCTCTCCTAGAAGTGGAATCCCGTATAGTGTGCATTCCTAGACAATAAAAACAAGTTAGGTGTAATGGAGGGGCCCCAAATTTGACCTAGATAATGGCCTATAGGACCATCTATTTGTAGTAGATCATATGCAAGAGCATGAAAGGTTAAACTCTATCAATATGTGGCCTTTCCATTGTAGTCAAATTAGGTCCCTAATGATCAACTTTATAAAGAATTTAGGGTTTAATGATGATGTTGAAGTGAGATATTTTATCTATAGTGTTGTTGAGATCATTAGAGATAGTAGATATGTGGTCATCTCTTTAACAAACCCTAATCCAACAAGAAGAAATGTACCAATAGATACATAAATCACAAGAAGTTCTTTACAGAGAACGACTTCATCCAGATAATTTAGCTATAATCAAGAGAGAGCCACCACAAGAGAAAAATAGTATAGGTGTTGCTAAGATAGCACAAAATGCACTTAACAACTTGTCAATGATTCTCATGAGCATATTTGTAGTGGGGCCACATTGATTCCAAAGAGGACATGTCATCAAATGTGCTAGATAAAGCAATTGCTAACTAGAGAATAATAAATCGATGCATCAAACAAGGGTGAAGGGCATTGGGCTTGAAACCTCATCTTGGAAGCAATAGGAGTACCAACAAGTTTGTTGCCTTCCATATCAAAGGGCTAAAAGAGATGTAAGGTGTACTATTAATGTGAAAGAGAAATCCTAGTAGAATTCTAAGAAAATTTGTAGTCCAAAAAAGGAACAAAGCAACCCTAATATGTCATCTCAAAGGAGTCCTTGAACTGTTGCTTTAGATCATTGATCATGGATGTGGAGTGACTAGTTAGAAGGAGATCATTCACCTATAGCACAACAATAGTGTTTCGACATCTTGATGGTGAATGTAGATGTCATTGCTCAACCTTGGAGCAAGTGAGGCTATGATTGATAAAGAAATTGTGGATTTTGTCATAGCAAGCACAAGGTTCCTACTTAAGGTCAATAAAGATTCCTTGATCTTATAAACCAAGGGAACAAGACCATTTTGTATCTCGATGGTTGTTGCTTATGAATCTCTTCTTGAAGATCTCCATGGAGGAAAGCACTTCTTACACTCATTTGATGAACCTACCAACTCAATGAAGTAGTTATAGATAGAGTCATCCGAATGACATTCATATGGGCAACTAGAGCAAAATCCTTTTGGATAGTTAATGCCTTATTTTTGGGAGAAACCTTTAGCAACAAGATGTGCTTTATGCTTCTTGAGACTTCCATATGCATCATGCTTGGTGTTATACACCCATTTGCAACCAACTAGATTCTTATCCTTGGATGAGGGGACTAAATCCCAGGTATGATTTTTCATTAGGACAACATATTTGGTAACTTATTCATCCTTATGTTTAGGAGAGTTTTTTGCCTAGTTGAAAGAAGTATGATTGACATTAGCCTTGGAAACAAGAGCCCACGAAGTAGCATCCAAATTCTTCTTTAATGGGAAGGTCCAAAAAGCGTCCTATAGAGTAGATGTAGCCCACACGGGCATTGGTTGTGAACTAGTTGGTGGGGAAGTAGAAACAAATAGTTAAATAGTGATGTGAATCATTATGAGGTAGCTCAATCTATAAGAGATCACAAGGACACTTGAATAGAAGAAACTTTAGTGCTAATAGTGTTGATTTTCGGGCATCCTCTAGACTAATAATTACTTCTTATGATTTTTCATTAGCTTAATCTTTTCTTGTGATCTTAATCCATTCATAAAGCAATTATACAGAGGAGCTCAACAGTAAAACAAAAATGCCACAAGAATCATAAAGAGACAGCGACACAATAACACAATTATTTACCCTAGGAAATCCCACATGGAGGAAAAAACCCGACAACCTTTTCCTTGGAGATATCATCAAGTTAAACAGAGATACATCAGTCAAATACAAGGTCAAACAAACCAATAATATTGCTAGGTGAAGCTTGGTCGAACTCCATCCTAGTCAAGTCAAATCGCTGCCCAAGAACTTTAGTGTAGTCAACTCTACTAGGGCATATTCTCGTCCTTCCTTTTCATCCTGTTGACCTTGTCGCCTACACCTACCTACAAGTCAGTGAGAAAAACCTTCAGCCCCACAAGGTGTGGTTGGTGGTAGGGAACTCAGAGAAGAGGCTGTCACACTAATCTCGACTCTTTCCATTTGAGCTATCTCCTAGGTTAGCTAAGGGGGGTGGTCCCTAATGAAAATTTAAGTTAGAAAAGGATGTGAGTTTCTAGGAGAATTGTTAGAGTTAAATAGATTATCTCTTAAGATTTATAAGCAAAAAATTGATATGAGAAATAACCATCATAAGATAAGCATGAAATACATAAACAACCAGTGCCTTCCAAGTATTTGCTCTTTAAGAAATGGAATTGTATTTTGCTTAAAATGAAGTGAAATGCTTTCAAATGGAAAGACAAAATAACCCTAAAAAGTGAAACACTAAATTGTCGGCACAAGATATTATAAATGCTTTCAAGATGAATAAGTCTACAAATCAAAGCATGGAAACTATCTTACTCAAAAGGATACAAAAATAACTCAAATGTTAAACCAAGATGACAATAAAGTATGTTACAAAAATAATCTACAAGAGGTTAGGCCAAAGAGTATGAGCAAGCTTTCCCCTTTGACTAGCCATGACTTAGCTCTTTGAAATAGCCAGATATTGATAAATGAAATACGATACATAAAAAATAAAATTTTCCAAGTTTGATATTTTGATGCAAGAAATAAAAGCTTTAATAAACTTGAAAGAATCCCTGCAAGACACAAATAAGATATAGACGAGACTTTGGAATTCAAAAACATGCGGGTTCTCCTTGAATATTTTTCAAGAATGGGTTGATTCCTCCGAGAATTTCCCCTCACCCCTGAAAAGCTTGACCAAATAATGATTCATCTACAAAGCTTCACGACAAATCATTAAATCGACATGAAATTAAATAAGTGTCGTGGAAAGAATTCCTAGAGATACATCTATTATCCACTAGAAAATTTCTTTTCCTAAAGCAAATAATCAATTTTTATGCTAATATGAGATAGCTGCATACCAATATAACTTGAAATAAGCATGAAAAAAATAATGACATGAGGAAATAAATAAAAGCATAACAAGAAGTCAAGAATTTACCACACATGCAAGGAGAAGAACACCATCACACTTTACCCCAAACACTGTTGTATTATATTGCAAGTAGTGAATACAATCCCGCAGAGTCTCTTTAAGCACAATAACTCGTATTACATGATACAATATGAGTGCCCATGGCTCTATTATATAGAGAGTTGGGAGCAAATTCCAATGAAAAATGACAATGACAAATGGCATTGGAGCCAATCCCAATGTAGAAGTGATTAAACAAATGGCATGAGGTGACAATCCCAAAGAGAAATTTGAATTTGTTGAATGGAGCTCCAATGCCAAGTGTAAAAGCCAAATTCTGGCAAGTGGACATCATTTCTTTTTCCCTTATGTGCCAAATTCGAATTTTATGATGGAATGACAAGTGTATATGGGTGGTAACCCATGTGGGGACAATTTCCCACAAAATTCTCTACCAAATATTCTCCCAAATCCTCCCATATGCGCATTAACTTCACAAATTCGAATTTCCAAGTAAGTAGCTTTCTCTTTTAATGCCATAAATTCGATTTTATTTGAGCACGTCCTTTCCTTGATTTTAGGAGTCCACATCACCTTGGGACTTCACTTTAACTCCCCCATAATTTTCCACCTCATTTCCACAACATTTAGCATGTGTGGATATTTATTTTTTCTCCATTTATTTAATTTCTGGCTTTTAATTAATTGCCGATTTCCTACTAGACTTAGGAAAAATGGGTTTTGAGGGTTCAAAACACATTTTTAACGCATCAAAGTGTGTTATAGTAGAAAGTTGAGAGTGAGAGGTGCAAATTTCATTACTCATACCCCGTACAACTTCTCTAGACTATACTTATTGCATTTTAGATACAATTTTATTTGCAAATTTTGACCTGCAGGAAATCTAAAAAAATAAAAAATGACTACCTAGACCTAACCAAATTCCGCAAATTTTTTTGTGTGATCTAGTATGGTAATATACATTGACTCTAGACACTAAGATGTGTCAGGGGCTCAACCTTCAAACCATCACCCCAGCTTTGGAGTAAAACGTGAGTGAAAAAACCCAAAAAATTATCCGCCTCTGAAAAAGAAGGGATAATTAATCAGATTAAAAAAACACTCGAAGGTGTACTCGTTTGCTGATTGGGTCCCAACATCCTACGTTTGTTACAGACTCAAAACTCATCATTACTAGTATCACTTGTTACAATTCCTCGTAGGGTGTGGAATCTGGGTACAAGAAAGATGATGAGAAGATAGAAGTAGAGTTAAAAAACTCTGTTGACTAATGATATATGATGGTACAAGTGTTCTCTGGATCATCCTTGGGCATAGAGTTTTCATATAGTCATCAGGTGCCACTCTAGTGGTCAACATTTGGCTCCATATGGGGATGCATGCTAGATATGAAGTGATAGTGTGCAAGAACTTGGAATCTGCATCCAACGACAAAAGACATATATCAATAGTATCCATTCAAAGTATCATCAAATGAAATCAAGTACAGAAATGAAGAAATTGGAATTTATTATAAGAGCATAAACGATAATTGATTCATGAAATAAAACTAATTAAACGAAAATGACAAGTTTAGAAATATGATATAAAAATATGCCCCATGGCATCAGATGTCCTCAATGAAGTTCTTGCTAAGGACCTGGTTACTTTCAGGTATATCCATGGGCTGCTTTTCTGACGTGCCCTGTCCAATTCTGAATATTTGAGAACTTTGATCAATCCCAACAATGTGTTGTACATGGACATCAGATTTACCAAATCCTTTCCGCTTTTTTCTTTTCTTCTTAATAGATTGTGATGTTGATGTTGAGGTGATCAAATTAGACCTTTTTGCCCGATCTTGGAGATGCTCTAATGGAAAATTCGAAGTATCCAAGACTTCTTTGACCTTCCTTTGTCCATTATGCTTATGCTCTGACATGGGTGATGGATCAATTTCATAAGTATAAACCTGATTCCCCTCAGTTTCCTTGCCATCCAAGTCTCCATCAATTAGCCATTTTTCAATGGAGTAAATGACCTCCTCATAATGAGATGAAGATTGCTTCAGTGGACCGGGAGGCTTATGATTTGTTTATTTGTTTTCTTCCCATTCGTCATTTAACCTAAGTTGGAATTTTTGTACTTGTAATCTTTCCATTTCATCAACCTATTATGAAAAGTGACTTTATTAGCCTTCATAACACTTATTTCCTTGGCATGATTTGTTTCCATGTTGTTGATTGATTACACTTGTTTTTCTTCCATGGTGAGCAACCTATTTTGAAAAGTGGCCATTTGATTAGAATGACCGACTTCCATGGCCTTTATTGTTTGTGCATGATTTGGCTCCATGCTCTTAATGAATTGAACTTCGTTGAACTGCATATCCTTAATCATTTGAGTCAACCCCTTGATGAGATCCTTATCATTCTTATTTGCTTGAGTTTTGATCTTTCTTTCATCTCCATATTTTTCTTCAAAGGCATCAATCATTGATTCTAGAGAATCAAAATTGTTAGCAGGTAAGTCTATGAACCAATCCATAGCATCGCCATCTAATGAAAAGATGAAAAGTCTCATTTTAACGTCCACATGGTTAATATCATGGCACCATTTTCTCACACAAAGGTGGAAATTCCTAAGGTGAGTTTTAGTATTGATGGCATTGTTAACTAGAAAACTAGGCAACTCTTCAATAGCCTCAATGGCTCCATCTAGAATGAAATTCGGATAGTCTGAAATGTTACTAAAATCACAAGGGGCGAACAAATCATTCATGATATCATGCTCGCTTGACCTTGAAAGAGAAAATGGATACCAGAGAGAGGCTTCTGTCCAAGATTAGCAAGAAATCTACATGAAGCAAGTTTCAAGCAGAAATCCTTATAGACAATGAAATAAGTGGAGTTGTCACTTGAACATGAATCTAAATCTAAAATCCAACATGCAAAAACCAAAAGTTAGTCGATTTCTTAGGTACAAGAAGACTTATCCCCAACAATGGCGCCAAAAATGTTGGCCCTGCCCCCTACACCTACCTACAAGTTAGTGAGAAAAGCCTTCAACCCCACAAGGTGTGTTGGTGGCAGGGAACTCAGAGAAGGGGCTGTCACACTAATCCCAACTCTCTTCGTTTGAGCTATCTCCTAGGTTAGCTAAGGGGGATGGTCCCTAATGAAAATTTAAGTTAAAAAAAGATGTGAGTTTGTTAAAATTGGAAACTAGGGCCAAAATCCGTGTGGGTCATCTTATTCATGGCTGATAATATTTTTATTAGATTCCTCTTGTCGAGAGGTGTAGGATTGTTCTATAGATCATCCGATTCCGATAAGTATTTATGGAGATATGAATTTATTTTGATTATGGAATAATTATCAAGCCGACCTACAACTCAAGTAGGCTCAGAAGCCCAACAGTCACATCTATTCAAATATCAACAGTTGTGTATAAATACAGGAGGTCTTTTTCTCATTTGGACTCACTCATCTCATCACATCTCTCTCTCTCTCTTGCGTAGAAAAGAGGCTTTTCTCTACTGCGCAGAAAATAGACTCTCTCTCACACATGTGGAAGGAAGGACGCAGTTTTGGGGCAGCAATTGCAGAACCAAAGTTTGACCAGCGTTGACCAAAAGACTCCCTCCTTAGAACTGCGTTGTAGGTCCATCTGGATCTCCTCTGAAGGCCACTTTTTTTGGTGGTGGAATGAAGCTGATCTGACGGTCGGTTTGCAAGATATTGTTTGCCCTAGTTTGTGACTGATCTAGGGTTTGCTGCTGCTAATGTAAATCTGATTTGTGTACTATTTCTCTCTGCTGGATTATTGAAGATAAAGGAAGATTTGATCAAAGGGTTTCCCCACATTGGGGTTTGTCCCTGGCTAGCTGCCACATCTTGTGTCTCTTGTCTTGGTTTATTTTCTGTTGATCGTTTAATGTTCTATCTGCACTTTACTTTATGTACATGTGATTGCTAATCTGTGGATAATAATAAGAAAGATAAGTAAACTGTTATAAGCATAGGACATACCATAACTTAACATGGTATCAGAGTTGAGGTGAAGACAAAGCCTCGAGCAAGAGCAAGAGCAATCACCGAAGAGAAGTAAGAAAGATAAGTAAACTGTTATAAGCATAGGACATACCATAACTTAACATGGTATCAGAGTTGAGGTGAAGACAAAGCCTCGAGCAAGAGCAAGAGCAATCACCGAAGAGAAGATTGGCAAGGATATCCTAAAAGAACTATGGGGTCCTCATCACTCTTTCCTGCCAAGGACAAGCTCCGTGAGAAAGCTGACTATCACGGATGGAAGATGTTTATCGATCTAACCTTAGAAGATCAAGGAGTGTTGGGCCATGTGAGAGGCAATATTGTTGAGACTCCATCAAATGCATCCACTGCTGTTAGCATCAAATGGAAAACCAGAGAAGTCAAAGCAAAGAAGATCATCCGGGACTCTATTGACAAACGCTTGGTGGCCTATATCTTCGACCTGAACACCTCCAAGGAAATCTATGATAGACTGGTGAGTTTATTTAATCTAATGATGCAAATCAAGTTTTGTTTCTTAAAAATAAGCTGAAAGAAATTAAGAAGGGTAAAGATGAGAGTATGCAAGCATACTTCTTAAGAATCACCGAGATCAAGAACGATCTCCTATCTATTGGGGAGACTATTACTGATAGGGAAATGGAACTCATGACTCTTGGAAGATTACCATTCGAATGGTATGTGTTTAGGACTACTCTTCTGAACAATAATGTAATTCCTGGTTTCGAGGAATTAATGGCTAGATGCATCCAAGAAGAAACAAGGGTAGAAGAGCAAGAAATGCCCATGCCTAAAGGTCCTCCTGCTGCCTTTTCTTCTGATGCGAAGAAAAGAAACACTTCCGGGACTAAATAAAAAAGAAAGGCTGGACCTAAGGGTGGAAGAAAAGGATGATGTTACATTTGCGACAATGCTGGTCACTATGCAAGGGAGTGCCCTGATAGAAAGGACTCACACCGGGACGATGATCAAAATCCCTCTCATGGCAATCAAAGGAATGGCAAATTGAATAGCAAAGGTAAAAGGAGTGCTGGAAGTCAAGGAAGAGGACAACCATTCAAGAAGGCTAGAAATTCCAGGTATGAATCCAACATTGTTGAAAATAAGCAGGATGAATATTATCTACCAGCTGCTTTATCTACCTTTGCTCCTTCGGACTCAATGGGAATTTGGCTCATTGATAGTGGTGCCTCAAGGCACTTCACTGGTTACAAAGATGTTCTCCATAATCTGATAGAGAAAGAAACTAACCTGGAAATTGTCCTTGGAGATAATATGAAATATCTCGTAAAATGTGTAGGCAATGTCTCTCTCAAATTGAGTCAAGGTAATACGATCCACTTACAAGATGTGTTATATGTACTTGACCTCAAAAAGAATTTGGTGTCCATCTCGGCAATGGAAGACAAAGGCTACAAGGTGACCTTCAGCAATGGCAACGTACGTGTATGGAAAAATAATGTTAAAGCTGCCTTTACTCTTGGGTTTCGTGTTGATTCATTATATCAGGTCGGTGGAAGTCCGTTGGTGTCATGTCTTGTGACACATCTATTCAGTCCAAACTTTGGCATCGGAGGTTTGCCCACCTTCATTACAAAGCTCTACCCGATGTAAGACAAATGGTAAACATGAATGCTCGAATTCCAAGTAGAGAAAGAAGGTGTATGTTCGGGTGCCGAAAGAAAGCTCAAAAGTGGACCATTCCCCTCAAGCCAAAGCAAGACCTCCGATATATTACAGTCGGTTCACTTAGACATATCTGAGGCTTGCATTAAGAGGGAGACTACTACACTATATACTCCTGAGCAGAATGGTATGGCGGAAAGGAAGAACCGTATGATTGTGGAAGTTGTCCGTGCCATGCTCCATGATCAAAGATTTCCGAAGATTCTATGGGCAGATGATGTAACAATGCCTAGTGTGGAGGAACCCATGGATTCTATTGATCCACTTGAGCCTTCCTCTTTTAGGAAGAGGCCCTCTTAGCTTAGGGGGCTACTCGATGATGCTGAAGGACACACTGCACTCCGAGGAACCTTTTGTGAAAGTAAGAAACCTAACAGGTATCGGAGATACTTGACCATCATGAGCACAATCATACAAAATGAGCCTTCATCATTCTCAGATGCCATCAAGCATCAAGTATGGAAGGATGCTATGACTGAAGAATATGAGTCTATTATGAAGAATGATGTCTGGGAAGTAGTTCCCAGATCCTAGGACAAGACAATTGTCACTTCTAAATGGCTTTACAAGATAAAGCTTGCAGCAGATGGAAGTACGGAAAAGTATAAGGCTCGTTTTGTTCTCGTGGTTTCTCCCAGAAGGAAGGTATAGACTATGATGAGATATTTGCACCTGTTGCCAGATATACGACCATCCGCTCAATCATAGTCCTTGCGGCTTCACAAGGATGGAATCAAGACCGCGTTCTTGCATGGTTCGATCAAAGAAGAGGTCTACGTGGAGCAACCCGAAGGATTTGAGATTTATGATAAAAAATCTCATGTATGCAGGTTGAAGAAAGCGCTTTATGGGCTGAAGCAAGCACCTCGAGCATGGTATGAGAGGATCAATAGCTACTTGATGAAGCTGGGATTCACTAGGAGTGAAGCCGATCCTAACCTTTACTTTATGGTTGAAGATGACAAACCTCTCATACTGGTGCTATATGTGGATGACCTCTTCCTAACAAGTGCATACCCTCTCATTCACAAATGTAAGAGGGACTTGGCTTTTGAATTTGAAATGAAGGACCTAGGACTGATGCACTATTTCCTAGGACTTGAAGTTTGGCAGAAGCCAAGGGAAATTTTCTTATCTCAAGGAAAATATGTGGTGAAGATTCTGGAAAGATTCAGTATGGTGGATTGCAAGCTCGTAACTACCCCGATGGAGTTGACTTCAAAAAGTTAAGCGGTAGTGCTGCTGAACCTGTTTTGCGAAATGCCACCAAGTATCATCAACTCGTTGGGGCATTAATGTTCATAGTGAACTCCCGTCCAAACATATGCTTTGCAATCAACACATTGAGTCAACATATGGTTGAAACTCTCCACATACATTGGATTGGTGCCAAGAATTTGTTGAGATATCTTCGTGGCACAATCACTTATGGGTTAAGATACACTGCCAAAGATGTGAGACTACTTGGATATACTGATGCTGATTGGGCAGGCAACGTGGTGGACCGTAAGAGCACTTTCAGGTGCTGTTTCACCTTGGGATCTGCTTCGATATCCTGGATGGGCAGAAAGCAGAAGTCAGTGGCTTTGAGCACTGCCGAAGCAGAGTATATTGCTGCTAGCATGGCCTCCTGTGAGGCAGTCTGGTTATGAAAGCTCTTCAGTGAGCTGTTTGGATTTACATTGGATACCACCGTGATCCTATGTGACAACCAGAGTGGGATTCGTTTGTCAGAGAATCCTGTATTTCATGATTGCTCCAAGCATATCGATATCATGTACCACTATATTCGAGATATGGTGCAGCGAGGAGCAATAAGGCTCCAACATATCGGTACAGATGAACAGGTCGCCGACATTCTGACAAAGCCCCTAGGGAAAGTCAAATTCTTGACTTTCCGAGAACAACTTGGTGTTGTTCAAAGACCCTCTAATGAGGGTCCTGTATGAAGTATTGAGCTCTGGGAGCTCCGGGGGGGGTGCGGGGTACTTCCTGGAGCGACATATGACCACAGGGTGATTCACCATCCCCTGTTGGTATACATGTACAACCCGTGGCGACTATGTAGCAGGATGATTAGTTCTCCTGTGAGGTCTAGATGATGTGTTCTCCATGACGATTATGTAGCAGGATGATTAGTTCTTCTGTGAGGCCTAGATGATGTGTTCTCCATGGTGATTGTGGATAGAATGATTCGCTCTCTTGTGGACAGGATGATTTGCTCTCCTGTGGACAAGATGATTCGCTGCCTTGTGGGACAGGATGATTCGCTCTCTTGTGGATAGGATTGATTAGTTCTCCTGTCGAGGCATCCTACCCATGCAGTCTGGGACTCATGGGAAGTACCTCTCATCTGATCAATGAGCAGGGAAATGAGGATAGGGACCATAGTAGTACCGATGGATGCATCGCTGTATCTATCGTACTCCCTATGCTAGGATGACCTTCATTGATCTGGGATCAATGATACTGGTCTGGGACTAGTGGTAGGAGTTGTACCCACTATGATGCTGACTTCAGGTCTGTTGAGACTGGTCTGGGACTAGTGGTACATACTCTGAGACTGGCTTCGGGTCAGTGAAGGATTGGTCTGGGACCAGTGGTAGGAGTGGTACATACTATGATGCTGACTTTGGGTTGGTTGAGACTGGTCTGGGACCAGTGGCACGCACTCTGAGACTGACTTTGAGTCAATGGAGGATGA
Source organism: Pinus taeda (assembly GCA_000404065.3). Classification (NCBI taxonomy): domain Eukaryota; kingdom Viridiplantae; phylum Streptophyta; class Pinopsida; order Pinales; family Pinaceae; genus Pinus; species Pinus taeda. The sequence goes on from APFE031017237.1 coordinate 83,504, forward strand.
TACTGGTCTGGGACCAGTGGTAGGAGTTGTACCTACTATGACGCTGACTTAGGGTCGGTTGAGACTGGTCTGGGACCAGTGGTACATACTCTGAGACTGACTTTGAGTCAGTGTGATACATCCTTGATCATTTCATCCTCTTCATAATTTGGATAAAGCAAAGCAGAGTAGATCAGAACAGGGCAGAACATAACAGAGAAGTGCAGGCAGGATAGAGCAGAGTAGAGCAAGGGTCAAGCTGTACAGGGCAGTGCATTTGATGGATGAATAGTAGCGACCGACAGACAGATTGCAGATGGAGTTCTCCCTAGTTGAGAGGGAGTGTTAAAATTGGCAACTAGGGCCAAACTCCATGTGGGTCATCTTATTCATGGTTGATAATATTTTTATTAGATTCCTCTCGTCGAGAGTTGTAGGATTGATCTAAAGATCATCCGATTTTAATAAGTATTTATGGAGATATGAATTTATTTTGATTGTGGAATAATTATCAAACCAACCTACAACTCAAGTAGGCTCAAAAGCCCAACAGTCGCATCTATTCAAACATCAACAATTGTGTATAAATACAGGAGGCCTTTTCCTCATTTGGACTCACGCATCTCATCACATCTCTCTCTCTCCTGTGTAGAAAAGAGGCTCTTCTCTACTGCGCAGAAAAGAGACTCTCTCTCACACATGTGGAAGGAAGGACACAGTTTTGGGGTAACAACTGCGGAACCAAGGTTTGACCAGCGTTGACTAGAAGACTCCCTCCTCAGGATTGTCCTATAGGTCCATCTGGATCTCCTCTGAAGGCTGCATTTTTTGGTGGTGGAATTGTTAGAATAATACTATTTAGTGTTTAATGCTCATTCTTATTAGCTGTTGCTATTTTTACCTTTTTAGCAGTTTCTTAGATGAAACTGGTTGTTTCTACTTCCTAATAAAAACTTGATGTTTCTATTACTGTAAATATCTCTATATTACTTATTGAGCTTCATTTTGATTATGGTATCAGAGCTCGGGAATTTTTTTCGAAATAATTTTTCATAATTTGAAAAATTTAGTGCTTCATTTCGAAATTGCTCTTCAGTGGAGAATTTTTTAACGTGCGTGGTCATTCCGTGGAAGCTGGTGCGTGCAATCGATTGATCATGTTTGCATTAAACGATTCAGTGTGTGCGTATGTCAAATTCTTTTTGCAAGACTTCTTGCTACGTGCATTCACCAGGCTCCGTTTGATGATGGAACCTACTTGTTGGTAGATCGGCAGGCGCAAATAAGAACCCAAGGTATTTTTCATTTCTGAGCGTCATAATCTTTGTTGGGTTTTTTGAAGTGCACGCAAACGTTTTTTTTTTTTGCGCGGGATATTACGTTCAAAGATACTACCCTAGCGTCTTTGGAGTGGAGCGGGTCCCAGCTGTTGTCGTATCCACGAAGAGGTTAAGCCCTGATGCAGACACGTAAATTTGAGGGTTGCGTGTGATAGAGTTGGCACTCCGTTATAGTCTCGCGGTCAACAACAAGCGAACAACTTGGCCCCTGCTGTTATCGTGGACGTAATTAAATTGACTCGACATCCATTACAGTTGTATCACAGTGTGCAGCGTGCACCGTGGCTCTGTCCGAGAGCGCGCATGCGTATTTTTTTTCAGTTGGCTATTTCCAGTATGTGTATTTTCTCTTCCGCTACAAGGTTACGCCGTTACGGTTCTTCAGATTCGACCTAGTTTATTTAGCAGCTGGAAGTCGAAAGTTTTTTGATGTCTAAAGTTTTGCTGTGAGTGAGAATTCAACCGGCGGTTTACGTGCACCTGCAAAATTCAATTGATTCGACAAAGACTTAGTTTCACATTATTTTGTCCACGTATTGGTCAATTTTTTATATATATCCGCCATTCCGTAGCACTTTAAAAATTATCAAAAGGACCCACAGTCCCTTGTTTCTTGGTCGAGTGGATTCAATTAAAACTGCTGCGAAATCAGACGTCCGAGTTTCAATTCGACTGGAGAGTTAGTCTTAGGGATTCATTACTACACGGAAATTTTGTTGTTCCAAAAATATAGAATTTGTGAGAATTTTTCCTTGAATAAATTATCTCTGTCGCAAACAAACAATTCTTTTTAAATACTACTGAACGTTTGTGGAGATTCTTGCCGGGTAAGCTCTATATATTTTCTTGAACCTGCTTCGCAAAACGATTTCTGTTTTGTTTATTTTAATGCACCAACACCTTTCAGATTTTGTGCAGGATCAGCCGACATCTACATTGAAATTCATGCCGGACTTCTTTATTATCTTGGGAAACGTACAAATGGCCTCGCTAACCAATCTTATGTTAGATGGCAGTCAACGCTTTAATGGCACCAATTATAACATTTGGAAACAGAGAATGTTGACCATTTTTGAATATAGGCGTCTTGACCAGCTTGTTTTGGCGAAAGAGCCCCGTCCTAGTACAGTGGTACCGATCAAGATAAGTTTGATGGTCGAAATCGAGAGGCTGTTATGCTCCTCAAACTTTCTGTGACTGATGATTAGTTACCGCAGATTCCTTCCGGCAAAACAGCGGCTGAAATTTGGCAACATCTAAAGGAATTGCATGAGACATCCGACAATAGCAGAGCTTTCTTTCTCAAGAATCAGTTGTTCTCCATCATGATCGACGAACATATGTCTTTATAGGAACATCTTAACAGGATTAAAGACATTCGAGATCAGCTCGAAGCCATTGGTCGGACCATGGAGGAAGAAGATATGGTAGTCATCACTCTGAAAAGTCTACCAAAATCTTATGAACACTTCATAGAAACACTCAACATTACCACCTCAAATGTTGATCTGAAGTTTCCAGAGTTATGCACCAAACCACTGCAACTGGATCGTTGGAAACAACAATTTGGTAGTGGTGCTTCATCAGCCTCCTCAGAAAATGCTTTTGCTGCTAAATATCAGTCCTCTCAGTCCTTTCAGCAGAAAGGTTCTTCTTAGCCTTTTGATCTCGCTAGGAAGAAAAGTGTGCAGTGTAATTACTGTCACAAATTCGGCCACATAAAGAAAGATTGTCAACAGAGGATTGCTTTTGAACAGAAGAAACAAGGAGGGCCCCATCAGACAGCGAATGTTGCAGAACATTCCGAGCAGACAGAATCTGCCTTTTACGCCTTTATGGCTAAAAGGTCTTCAGATCATGTCCCATCTTCTGCCTGGTACATCGACTTTGGTGCATCACGCCATTTCTCTCACAGGCATGACTGGTTTATTAACTTCTCACCTTTCAGTGATTCTGTGGTATTCGGCGGAGGTGAAAAGTACACAGTGGTTGGCAGAGGTACAGTTCAGATCCAATCTAGTGGGCGCACACTCATCTTCCTGAATGTGTACTATGTTCCTGGTTTGGAAATTAATATGTTGTTTGTCTGCCAGATTATGAGGAACTCTCCTCAGCTTGATGTAGTGTTCAGTGCGCACAAGTGCTCCATTATCGACAGGGAGACTAGTCTTACAGTTGCCAACGCCTAGAGGATCACGGTCTATACAAGCTTCTTGACACTGGTGATTCTCCAGAAGTGAATCTAGCAGCTCGTGTTTCTCCCATCAGCACTCTGTGGCATCAGCGATATGGGCATCTAAACATGCAGTTTCTCTCTCAGCTCTCTCGGGAGGGATTTGTGTCAGGGTTACCTGATATTCAGACTCAGTAGTTGGGCATATGCGGCGCCTGTTAAGATGGCAAGCAACATCGGTCTTCATTCAAAGATGGAGAATCTTGGCGCGCATCTAAGGTACTCCAGTTAATTCATGCTGATATTTGTGGTCCTATGAATACATCTTCTATTACTGCTTGCAAATATTTTTTGCTTATTGTAGATGATTTCAGTAGAAAGATGTGGGTGTATTTTCTAAAATATAAATCTGATGCATTTAGTACCTTTCAGAAGTTTAAAACCTTAGTTGAAAAAGAGTCTCGCTGTAATATCATGACTCTTAGGACAGATAATAGCAGAGAATTTTGTTCTTCTGCTTTTTCCAACTTCTGTGATACTCATGGCATCAAACGCCAATTAACTACACCCTACACTCCTCAGCAGAACAGTGTTGTCGAACGCCGCAATCGTATGGTTGTTGAAATGGCTCGTTCCATGTTACAACACAGGAGTGCTTCGAACAAATTTTGGACTGAAGCAGTATTTACTGCTGTCTATCTTCTTAACCGATCACCTACTCAGGCTGTTAAGGGGAAGACTCCCGATTTGGTTTGGTCTGGCCGTAAGCCTAAGATCAGTCACCTCAAACTATTTAGCTCAGTTGCATATGTTTGGATTCCAGCTGCTAAGCGCTCTAAGTTGGATTCCAAAAGCCAGAAACTCATGATGACGTGGTACAGTGATCATCACAAGGCCTATAGGCTGATAGATATAGCCACTGGTCGTCTTAGCTTCAGTCGGGATGTAGTATTTGATGAAGACAGAGGATTCTTTCAGTCTTCTCCTTCTGAGCAGTGTTATGAGGATCAGCCTCACAGTGTTCTTCTTCCGGTAGGTCCACCTGATGGGAGGGATGATGCAGCATCAGTATTTGATAATACACTACTCGAGCTTCCTCCGGAAAATAACCCTCCTCTTGCTGCTCCTATTGTTCTTGAGCCTTCTCCACCTCCTCCTGATATTGGTTCCTCTACTCTTCGGCCTAAATGGTGGGCTAAAACCTCTGGTGATCTCCGGGATAATGAGCTCCTTGAAGGTAGAACTTCTAGACATAAGAGCAAACAACAGTCTACATTAAATTTTGCTCTTATGGCTAACCTACACAGTATTTTTGAGCCTCAAACCTATTCAGAGGCTAAGGGTACATCTGAGTGGGAACAGGCTATGGAAGATGAATTTCAGAGTCTTCAGAAGAATCACACATGGACCATTTCTATTCTTCCTGCAGGGAAAAAGCCCATCAGCTGCAAATGGGTGTATAAAGTGAAATACAAAGCCGACGAAACCCTAAACAAGTATAAGCCTGTCTTGTGGCTCGAGGGGTCTCTCAGAAGGAAGGCATCAACTATAAGGAGACCTTTGCTCCTACAGCCAAGATGAGTACCATACAGCTTGTCCTTGCCCTAGCAGCTCAGTTCAATTGGAAAGTTCATCAGATGGATGTAAAGAGTGCTTTCCTAAATGGTGACTTACAGGAAGAAGTCTACATGATGTAGCCTCCAGGATTCAAGGTTGCCGGTCAAGAACATAAAGTGTGTAGATTAGTTAAAGCACTCTATGGATTGAAACAAGCTCCTCGGGCTTGGTACATGAAAATTGATCAGTACCTGACAGATCATGGCTTTCAGCGGAGCCCATTTGATGCAAACCTGTATATCAAGCATACTGGTGATGATATTTTGTTTGTGGTTGTCTATGTGGATGATCTTATCATTACTGGCAGCTCTGCACATTTGATCCATGGGATCAAACAAGACTTATGCAGCACCTTTGATATGACAGACTTGGGACTTCTTCATTACTGTCTGGGGGTTGAAGTCTGGCAAACTGAGAACAACATCTTTCTCTCTCAGTCCAAGTATGCCAAAAATCTTGTGGACAGGTTCAGAATGCCGGATTGCAAACCGGCCACGACTCCTATGGAACCAGGGCTCAAACTTTCAGCTTAGTCATCCTCCCCCCTTGTGGATGAAACTATATTCAGGCAATTAGTGGGCAGCCTCATTTACCTTACTGCCACTAGACTTGACATCAGTTTTGCAGTGAGCTACATTTCCCGCTTCATGTCAGCTCCAAAGGCTGATCATTGGATAGTAGCAAAGCGTGTGCTACGATATGTGCGTGGCACTCCTGATTATGGACTCCTATGCACTTGAAGTTCCGATTCTATACTCAGTGGTTACATAGATTCTGACTGGGCCGGTTCGGTTGATGACTGTAAATCTACAGCTGGGTATGTGTTTAGTCTAGGATCCGGTGTTGTCACCTAGACTAGTAAGAAGCAGCAGGCAGTGGCTCTCTCCTCAACAGAAGCAGAGTATCGGGGAGAAGTTAAGGCATCTTGTGAGGCAGTTTGGCTTCGACGTATGCTTGCAGATATGCATGTTTCCCAGATAGGTCCTACTCCCTTGTTTTGTGATAATCAGGGAGTGCTCAAACTTGCCAAGAATCCAGTCTTTCATGAACGAACAAAGCATGTGGAAACCCATGCCACAAGCCGATCCGACAGTCAGTTTGCGAGATATTGTTTGCCCTAGTTTGGGACTGATCTAGGGTTTTCTACTGCTAATGTAAATATGATTTATGTACTATTTCTCTCTGCTGGATTATTGAAGATAAAGGAAGATTTGATCAAAGGGTTTCCTCACATTGGGGTTTGTCCCTGGCTAGCCACCATATCTTGTGTCTTTTGTCTTGGCTTGTTTTCTGTCGATCGTTTAATGTTCGATTTGCACTTTATGTACATGTGATTGCTAATCTGTGGATAATAATAAGAAAGATAAGTAAACTGTTATAAGCATAGAATATACCATAACTTAACAGAGTTTCTAGGAGAATTGTTAGAGTTAAATAGATTATCTCTTTAAGATTTATAAGCAAAAAGTTGATATGAGCAATAACCATCATAAGATAAGCATGAAATACATAAACAACCAATGCCTTCCAAATATTTGCTCTTTAAGAAATGAAATTGTATTTTGCTTAAATGAAGTGAAATGCTTTCAAATGGAAAGCCAAAATAACCCTGAAAAGTGAAACACTAAATTGTTAGCACAAGATATTATAAATGCTTTCAAGATGAATAAGTCTACAAATCAAAGCATGGAAACTATCTTGCTCAAAAGGATAAAAAAATAACTCAAATGTTAGATCAAGATGACAACAAAGTATCTTACAAAAATAATCTACAAGAGGCTAGGCCAAAGAGTATGAGCAAGCTCTCCTCTTTGATTAGCCATAACTTAGCTCTTTGAAATAGCCAGATATTGATAAATGAAGTACAATACGTATAAAATAAATTTTTCCAAGTTTGATATTTTGATGCAAGAAATAAAATCTTAAAGGAACTTGAAAGAATCCCTGCAAGACACAAATAAGATATAGATGAGACTTTGGAATTCAAAAACATGTAGGTTCTCCTTGAATATTTTTCAAGAATGGGTTGATTCCTTTGAGAATTTCCCCTCGCACTTGAAAAGCTTTACCAAATAATGATTCATCTACAAAACTTCATCACAAATCATTAAATTGACATGAAATTAAATAAGTGCCATGGAAAGAATTCCTAGAGATACATCTATTATCCACTAGAAAATTTATTTTCCTAAAGCAAATAATCAATTCTTATGCTAATATGAGATAACTGCATACTAACATAACTTGAAACAAGCACGAAATAAATAATGACATGAAGAAATAAATAGAAGCATAACAAGATGTCAAGAATTTACCACACATGCAAGGAGAAGGACACCATCACACTTTACCCGAAAGACTATTGTATTATATTGCAAGTAGTGAATACAATCCTGCAGAGTCTCCTCAAGCACAATAGCTCGTATTACATGATACAATATGAGAGCCCATGGCTCTATTATATAGAGAGTTGGGAGCAAATTCCAATGAAGAATGACAATGACAAATGGCATTGGAGCCAATCCCAATGTAGAAGTGATTAAACAAGTGGCATGAGGTGACAATCCCAAAGAGAAATTCAAATTTGTTGAATGGAGCTCCAATGCTAGGTGTAAAAATCAAATACTGGCAAGTGGACATCATTTTCTTCTTCCTTTGTGTGCCAAATTCGAATTTCATGATAGAATGGCAAGTGTATATGGGTGGTAACCCATGTGGGGACAATTTCCCAGAAAATTCTCCACCAAATATTCTCCCAAATCCTCCCATATGTGCATTAACTTAATAAATTCGAATTTCCAAGCAAACAACTTTCTCATTTAATGCCAGAAATTTGATTTTATTTGAGCACATGTCCATTTCTTGATTTTAGGAGTCCACATCACCTTGGGACTTCACTTTAACTCCCCCATAATTTTCCACCTTGTTTTCACAACATTTAGCATGTGTGGATATTTAGTTTTCTCCATTTATTTGATTTTTGGCTTAATTAGTTGCTAATTTCCAATTAAACTTAGGAAAAGTGGGTTTTGAGGGTTCAATACACATTTTTAACCCATCAAAGTGTGTTATAGTAAAAAGTTGAAGGTGAGAGGTGCAAATTTCATTATTGATGCCCCATACAACTTCTCTAGACTACCCTTATTGCAATTTAAATACAATTTTATTTGCAAATTTTGACCTGCGGGAAATCTAAAAAAATAAAAAATGACTACTCAGACCTAACCAAATCCCACGAATTTTTTTGTGTGATCTAGTATCGTAATATATATCGACTCTAGACACTAAGATGTGTAAGACTTCAACCTTCAAACCATCACTCCGGCTTTGGTGTAAAACGTGAGTGAAAAAAACCAGAAAATTATTCGCCTCTGAAAAATAGGAATAATTAACCAGATAAAAAAAAACACTCCAAGGTGTACTTGTTTGCTGATTGAGTCCCAACATCCTAGGCCTGTTACAGACTCAGAACTCATCATTACTAGTATCACTTATTGCAATTCCTCGTAGGGTGTGGAATTTGGGTACAAGAAAGATGATGAGAAAATAGAAGTAGAGTTAAAAAACTTTGTTGATTAATGATATACGATGGTACACGTGTTCTTTGGATCATCCGTGGGGAATGGAGTCTTCATATAATCATCAGGTGCCACTCCAGTGGTCGACACATCCATAAGCTCGGTCTTGCAACCTTCTGATCCACTAAGAATTTCGATCCTTCCAAAGAGACATTTCCTCAAAATTTCAGCTTTTTTCGTAGAGTGTACACAAAGATTTGTCCTTCAATTACAGAGCTTCATCCTTCATTTACAGAGCTTCGACCTTCAATCACATAGATAATTTTGACCTTCTTTCTTGCCTCAGAGAAATCCTCTCTATTTGCCTCAAACTTATCTTGCTTGTTGCCTCAGGAGAGTTGAAATTTCTTGAACAGAATAGGTCCGAATTGCTTGCTTGGAGGGAGGTCGAATGGCACATATACATAGTCTTTTGCTAGGCCGAATAGGTGCCTCTTAGGTTGGGGCTGACTTGAATATTTGAAGGGGCCGACTTGACTAGGAGGAGGCCGACTTGGTTTCTTTTGGAGCCAGAAATTCTATTTTAAAAATTCTAGTTTTCTTCCTTTGAAAAGAGCATGAAAAACATGCTTTATAATATTTTTCTTTTGATCCAAGCATGAAGAACATGCTTCACAAATACATTAAGGACAAAAATAATAATTATGATGACCGACCAAAGCTGCAAAATTTAACAAATAGAACCAGACAAGTCATCAATAGGAGTGTCATCATGGATTGCTAATTGATTCCTATGTTGCAGGAAACGTGGTAGAGGTCCGTTTCCGTACGGAAACTGGTACGAAACGTGGAAACGTGTTTGGTACGACCGTGAAATGCCGCGTTTCCGGAAACGGAAATGTGGCCAGTACGGCCGGAAACGCGTTTTAGGGTCGTACGACCCACGTTTCCTCATTAACTTGTGTTTTTTTTAATTTGTTTTTTAATTTACTTCTAGGGTATGTTAGTGACTTTTAGTTGCTTCTAGATGTGTGTCTAAAGTTATAAAAGTGAATTTTTGCCTTAGTGTTGATATGCAGTTCATCAGGAAGTTTGAGGCATATGCAGTTCATCAGGAAGTTTGAGGCATATGCAGTTCATGGTAATGTTAAATTCTTAAAATAAAAGTGATATTCTCCTTTATTTTTCATTTTCATCATTTTACTTAAATTTTTAACATTACCATGAAATGACTCAGGATGTTTGAGAGTGGTTTTTCCCTCATTGGATTTCATATGGAGAAAGTAGAATTTTAAATCTCACTCAAAATCCAGCAGACTTATTTGTTTTTCAGGGTTTCAGGATTGGGGGGATTGCAATGTTTCCATTGGATTTTATCATGTACTAGGGTATGGAACTTTATTTAAATTTTAATCAAGAGAACCAAGCCCTATATGCAGGGGAAACTCCCAATAATCAAGCTCATGTAGGGTACTAGGGTATGAAACGTGTATTTAATCAAGAGCACTAAGGTCGTTCGACCATGTAGGAGGAGACTCCCAATACAACAGTGGTCCTTCTAAAGAATGGGATGTGGATGCAGAAAATCCTGATTTGGATTTCTCTCTTGCAGCCTTATAGTCTTTATTGTACTTGCAGCCTCATATATTAATATAAATAAAGGTTGATTTTGAGATTTGGATATATAATAAAGGTTTCTTTTGGATATTCCGATCTTTTTATTTTCATTATGTGATCATTCATGAGTAAATGTGATGTAAATTAAATCTTAATGTTTAAGTGTAATAAGTTATAATGTATCATTTATGCTTTATGATTGCACATATATATATATATATTTTAAATATTTTCAATATATATATATATATATATATATATATATATATATTCACATTTCCCCGTTTCCAAAATTTGGGGAGGTCGCGTTTCGTATCGCTTCCCGTTTCGGAAACTCGTACCCGTTTCCCCGTTTCGTGCAACTTAGATTGATTCATTATAGAGGATGTGTTGGAAGAAGCACCCAAAAGAGGAGGATCATCAGGGTTTGAGACTGTTGGATTTGAATTATTTACAATAAGAGTGGGGTAAAGTATTGGCAGACCATGGCAAAGAGCCTCCATAAAGACAACATCCTTTCTTTTAATCACCTTTTATGTAGAAGGATCATACAAATGATATGCATTGGAAGTTTCACTATAGACCACTAGAATGCAATGTTGGCTTGTAGGTTGTACCTTGTTGTATTTTTCGTTGGGAGTATGGCCAATGCACAAGATCCAAAGACTTTAAAATGCATAATGGGGGGTTTAGAACGATACCATTTCTCAAAAGGAGTCATTTACTGAACATCTTGAGGAGTTGTTTGATTGGTGACATGAGTTTCACAAAACACTACTTCTCCCTAGAACTTAAGCCTCATCTAATGATAATGCAATAGACAATTAGCCATTTCGATAATAGTTTTACTTTGATGCGTCACTTCATCTTGCTGAGGGATTTGCTTTTGCTAGATAATGCCACAAGATGTGATAAATGAATGAAAGCCATTATCAAAGTGTCTATCTCCATGATATGTCCTCATATATTTTATCTTGTGATTGTTGTGATTTTCAACCAAGGATTTAAATCCCTTGAACTTCTTGAGGGCTTTGTCCTTGGATTGAAAAGTATATATCCAATGAAAGTGGGAGAAACCATCAATGAAAGTGAGATGATATTTAGCCCCACCAAAAGGAGTGGTCATAGGCCTACACATATCAATATGAACCAACTCAAGACAGTGGGAGGCTCAACTACAAAACTTTTGGGAAAGTGCACATGATGATGTTCTCCTAACATAGGTGCTACATCAACACCACTGGTTGGTTGAATCAGTGGAGGACCATTTGCCATCCTTAGACGTCTCATATAATGCAAGGTCCCAAATTTGATATGACCCAAGCATTGATGTCATAATTGGTTGTTGTTGTCGAGCTTGGCAATCATTGTGGAGAATCCACTTTGTATTGAAGGGTATGGAGATTTCCCCAACTTATAATTATGATTAGATTCATCAAAATAACTAGAAGCAATCACCTTAAAATTACCATTTTTCTTCTTGATAACCCATTAATTTGGCCAAAAATCCACCTTCTTTGTTGTTGTGAGTGATATCATATATAGAAAGATGATTTGGTCCTATTTTGGGATCATGAAGAGCCCCTTTGTGTTTGGACCATTTTCCATCCATAGATAACATGTAACTAGTTGAAGCATCAAAACTAATAGCTTGTTGATGTGAATGTAAAAATACACAAGAGGTATTTGTAATAATAATTTATTATATATAAAATGTACAATTGATGATCAAATGCTACAATGAGGACCCACATATATACCTAAACAGGTGCCCTTTCATGAGTGGACATGTCTTTAGGCATGCCTTTTCACTTAATGACTATTTAACATAACCAATATCTGATTATTTAATATTTACATTTATTTTATTTATTTGCTTGTTATGAATTATATTCATAACATAGCCGTTTCTTCAGAAGCTTTGTCCTCAAAGCTTTAATGCTATCGATTTTCTTCACTTAGTGTCTGTCACTGATGTATATAATTTGGCAAGCGTCTCGTCATGTAGAATCTGTAATATTCCCTTGGATTTTATTTATTTATTTTTAACAATTTTTTTTTTCATTTTTTTTTTTATTTATTTATTTTTTAAATATATATATATATATTTAAAAATAAATATATATATATATATATTATATATATATATTTATAATATATATATATTTATTATTATTATTATTTTTTAATTAGTAAAATTAATTAAGTTATATAATTGTATAATTGAAATATAATGCATCAGTGTTTAATTATGTATGTGTTTAATATGTAACTTCCCAAATCGTGATCCGCTTTTTATTAAAAAGCATGATGTATCATAACACCCTCCCGACAAAGCTTTTACCTGTATCCAAGATCTTGTGTTTAAGGAAATGATATATGAAATTATGACAGCGTGGAACAACACTGCGGAACACGAAGAAGTGCTTCTTGTGCTGGAGGGATACATTTCTCTTTTTTAATGTCTTTTCACTTCCAGCTCCTTTTTCCTCCACCACAGTTCCATTTTGTCCCTTTGCAGCATTGCTTCCATCAACAGTTTCCTTTGTCTGTCCATTACCGTCACTTCCAATAGGTTTTACAATAACAATATTTGATGGAAGCAATAACTGTTAGGGTCCCACCCTAACCCCCTTATTTATGTAATGGGATCACGTCATAGTCAAGAGTCAATAAAGCCCATATTAATAATTGTAAGTGGTTAATCCGCAATTAATAACGAAACCACAGTTAGTTGCAAATGGGTTGTAGTATTAGATAGATGGTATTATTAATACCGCGGTATTGGCCCGTGGTATTGCATGTATGAGTTATATATAAAGGATAGAGACTCCCTGCGAGGAGCATCGTGTCTTATTTTTGTAATCGAACTCTGCTCTATTGGAGGTTGCCCCCTCGAAGAGGCAAGTGAACATTACTCTCTGAATAATAAAATCATTGCTATTCTGTGTTCTGGGTATCTTTTCTTCGCATATTCTGTGTTCTGGGTATCTTTTCTTCGCATATTCTGTATTTGGGTATCATTTGCAGGTTAAGAGCATAACAAGTGGTATCAGAGCACTTTCCAGGGCCGGTGGGATCTCCATTTTGTAGCAAAAGAAAAATTGCTAGAGACATGTTCCAGCGTCTTTAAACCACGGGATCTGTCGTTGAGCGCATAAATCTTCGAATTTGGGGACGCATGCACGCAGGAAATACAAGAGGTGCTCACGTCTGTTGGACTCCCTTGTAACCCCTGTGGGTACCCCTTCAAGTATTAATGCATTAGACAGAACCGCGCACGGACTGTCTTCCACGTACCCTCTGGGTATATCAGAAGCTCCCTAGGCTCCCTTGAAACCTCGCCATAGATAAACCATCGGCCATCTCGCGGCTACAGTACACTGAGAACAGCACTCGGAGAGATTATTTGCCCGTACGATAGGGTAGTCGGGTTGTACGGCTAAGGGTACGGTCGATCCTCCTTAGTTAGAGCCCTGAAACATTGGGCCGAGTACTACTGCCAGACCCTTATGTATATTGCGATCTGTAGCACCTGACACTCTTCAAGACCCTAGTTCCCTTTTCTATCGGGGGATCACACATCATCTCTTCCAGATCTGCTTGTGCAAAGGAGTGCAGCAGCAGCAGACATCGGTCCCAATCAGCCATTCCGATCTATTAGATCCATCAGATCCACAAAAGCAGTCGGTTCCGCCGCACAACACTATCAGATCCGCCATTCAAATCTCTCAGATCCACCAGATTAGAGTCGTTGTGAAGGGTTCCTATACCGGGGTATAATTTTCGCAGGACTTTTGGCCGCATTGATATTTTGAGAATTTGGCCACTGCAGTATTGATAAGGAGTAAAACTAGCCCATCAGAATCAGGACGACGAGCTGAGCACGGTGGTACCATTCACTTAGTGAATTTTTTTTTAGGCGGTCCCAATTTTCAAAAAATCCAGTTGGTGTATGGTAGCAACTAGACCTCAAGCGATGGCCAATGAAAGGATGGACAAACTTGAAGAATTAGTGCAACACCTCCACACTCAGCTTACCGGACTATATAACATGGTCGAGAAAATAGCCCAGAAGGGCAAGGAGCAAGCCCACGAGGAGGTGTATAATGGCCATGAACACAATGAGGGTGAGTCTAGCACTCTCCTCACGTCTGGCACACCCACCCACAACCCAGTCAGCGACCTCCCAAGTTGGATATGCATAAATTTGATGGTTCTCACCCGTCGGCATGGATAGCACAAATGGAGCAGTATTTCAAACTAAATCGCATCTTCGATGATGAGACTCAGCTTATTTTTGGGAGCATGTACTTGGACAATGAAAGGTGGCAATGGTGGGAATGGCATCAACGTTGCACTGGACCTTTTAGGACTTGGCCCAAATTCACCAAAGCTCTTCAAGACCGGTTTGACCAGGAATCATCTTTTTTGGGTTGTCTTACTAAGCTCCGACAGACTGGTACAGTGGATGAATATATTACAGCTTTTGAAGCCTTAGCCTTCCGCAGTTGGGGTCTCTCAGATGGGTTCTACACGGAATGTTTTATCAGTGGTCTTAAAGAAGCTATCAAAGCCCAAGTCCTACTGCACCACCCTCCCACATGGACGGAGGCTTGCAAGGTAGCTCATAACGTGGAACGTGAATTAGCAGCCCAATACAGTCGCCCAAATTTCCCTGCTAAAGGTCGCCCCCCACAGGCTCACAACATGACTCAAACACTTAAGGTCCAAAAGGTGTCACTTACGGAAATGGCTAAAAGAAGAAAGCAAGGCCTATGTTACTACTGTGATGAAAAATACTCCCCAGGTCATAAATGCAAGGAGCCCAAATTTTTTCAAACTGTTGCCACTGACTACAGCTCAACAGAGGAAGATCCACCACTGGAGGAACATGAGCCGCTAGAAGAAGACAACCAAAAGGACAATGTCTCTGACGAACCAGTTATTTCGTTGCATGCTTTGGCAGGGATTTCTT